>JAKCPI010026138.1:0-25173 GCA_023213315.1 Euborellia annulipes | reverse complement strand
TGATCCTCCACCACCAATCCACCTCCTCTTTCTCCCTCAAATTGTCGGGATATTAATTGGCATGCACGATCCGACAAGACTTGATTGCCCCTTGTATGATTAAGTTGAATGTAATTACGGATTCGATTGAGTAAATAAAAAAGCAATTTATAGACATGCCGGGTCTGATAGTCGAGCTATATTGGTTTTGCTAACATGACACTGCATTATAAAGGGCTGCTAACGAACGAACGAACGAACCAACGAACGACGACCATCAGACGTGCAAAATAAAACAAGGATAGTAGTAGTAGGGGCTTTTGCTTTTTTTCAGCAGCCCCTCCCGAAAATCCTCTCACTCTGTTATTTCTAATGAAGTCTCCATCGCTTTTTTGTGACGATCATTCGGCATTTTTTTTTTACTTTTTTAAAGAAATTGAATTATAGGGAATGACTTTCAAAGATCAAAAAAAAAATTGGCGCAAGTAGGCCGATATGAATATGTTATAGTCATTGCATAAAATCTCTTCAATAGGCTATACCAGTGGTTCCCAAACCTTTTTTGATGTGCGGCCCACTTTTTTCCGTAAGAAAAACGCTGTGGCCCAGCGTATATATATACTTCTTCTTCTTCATTCTTCGCCCGGATTTTTCCTCTGCGGGGAGGGGTCGGCGGAATTTGTCATTCGGCCGGAAAGGAATAGAACAGGCCGGCCCGTCGCACGGTCTGACGCCTGTTGAAAATATAGAAGCAAGAGTAAAGTGTACTTCAAAAGATTTCAAGGGCAAAATGATAATATACCCGGTATATTTTAAAGAGAATCTAAAAAAATAATTGATTTATTAATTTTCATCAAAATCGTTAGAGCGAATTTTGAGAAAAATCGACCGATTTTGTTCAAAAGCTTCGCGTGGCCCATGAGGGTAGGCTACATAAGTTAAATATAAAATTTCAACCTCCTAGCTCTTTTCATTCTTGAGATATTTTGTTCACAGAACCACAGACAGCCATGTTGCGCAAAAACCATTTTTTGGATTCAGGGGACCTCAAAACGTGTTTTGATATATCCATCAAAAACTCGTCAAGACTCGAATTTTTGACATAAATCCAATACTTTCTCTCTATATATTAACATATATAGGTAAGAGAAAGTAAAAATATTAGTCTATCCTCGGTCTAGATTTAAAATGGAATTACAATTAACTTCTTGTGTATTGATATACCTGTTATCACAAAAAATAATGTTAACCTTCAGTAATAGAAAAAGTGTGTGGTTGCTTGTTTTTCAAATAAATTTTATTTATATAAAAATATATTAAGGCAAAAGATTTCCTGCTTACTAGTGTATTTAAATATATATTTTTTTCTAAAAAGTAGCACAATCGTATGAAAGAGCACTGATATAAAAAAAAAAGATTGAGAACAGCTGATCTAGAATATAAAAATAATATAATTTAATTGTATAGTAAGTGAAATGTAGTAATTAAATTTTTTTTTATTTAATCAATTTTACATTCATCGATCAAATATTTTTAAATTATCTTTAAAGCTGATTCAAAACATTCCAAACATTCTTCTCTCTATTTTTTATGTTATTTTTACAAAAGCAATAATTTTCATCATTAAAAAAAAACTTCCATAATAATTTACAGGCAGCCAACCCACAGTGGCTCAAATTACCTGCTATATTAATAGTCAACTGGCCTTTATAATAATCCTTTCGCTTCTATTGGAAGGCCGGGCAAAAAAAATAACCAAAAGCCCTTAGATTTGTCTTAGAAAAACTCAATTTAGCCTATATAAGGGTTGTAATTAACCGAATGTCGTTGGCTTGCTTGCCTTGTGCCGGTTTCTGTCTTTCGGTAACACCAGAAGCTTTATCAAACTATGGACTAATTATAGGCTATAGGTTGTGTGTGGAACCTGATTTGAAAATTTATTAAAATAAGAATGGTTAGATAGAGAGAGAGAGATGATTCGAAAATTATGAGCAGTCTTTTCGAAACTACACCCACTTAGGAGAAAGAGGAGAGAGAGAGAGATGAGATATTCGGTTCCAATTAAAATGAAGCTTCCAATCGAGATATGTACACACCTTGCCAAATTATCTGGACTTAATTGAGGAATTTTAAAAGATAAAAACGTCTTTTAATCAATCTGCCTTCTCCACTAATAATACAAGTTGTTTTTATCTAGATCGTTTTTTCTTCCATTGAAAATTTATTCTTACTCGATGAATAATGAAACGATACAATTTTATATGAAATTTATTATTTAATTTTGTTTTAACAAAGATTTTTTTTTGACATTTTAGCGAATTTATCTAGAGCAGGGTAGCAAATAGGGTTGGTCGTTTTGACACTTTTTTTCAGAGCGAAATGTAATACCCGGCAAAAGTGGCCCACCCAAATGATACAGATATAAATTTTTTTTTTTAAATCGGACAATATCTTCTCTGAGAATTTTTACCTCAAAGTTATGAAATTTCGTCTGACAATTAGGGTGGGTCGTTTTGCCACTTTTTTCGGAGCGAAATGTAATACCCGGCAAAAAGTGGCCCGCCCAAATGATACAGATATATATATATATATATATATATTTTTTTTTTTTTTTTTTTTTTTTTCAAATCGGATAATATCTTTTGTGAGAATTTTTACCTCAAAGTTTTGAAATTTCGACTGAAAATTCCAAAATTTTCATTAAGTTTAGTTGGATTATAAAGTGACCATATTTTTGGATAACGAGATGCTACTTGCGATGAACTGACATTCTAGCCTCGAAATAGCAGTTATATGCCCCTGGAAGGGCCAGCCAGCGATGCCTCCTCTGGGCGCTTAATTGTAAGTTACTGAATTTGCCCCAGAGGAGGCATCTCTGGCCCTTCCAGGGGCATATAACTGGCATTTCGAGGCTAGAATGTCAGTTTTCATAGCCATTGACTTCTCGTTATCCAAAAATATGGTCGAATTATAACCGCAACTAAACTTAATGACAATTTTGGGATTTTCAGTCGAAATTAAAAAACTTTTGAGGTAAAAATTCTCATAGAAGATATTGTCCGATTGGAAAAAAATTTTATATCTATATTGTCCCAGCTCACTTGCATGGTGGGCCACTTTTTGCCTGATATTACCATTTCGTTCCGAAAAAAAGTGGCTAAACGACCCACCCTAGCGGCCAACCCAAATGATCTTAAGACCACTTTGGCCCTCGGGCTCGGTGTAGTTGGTAGTGCGCCGTCTTCTAATCCACGGGTCGCGGGTTCGGATCCCAGGCAGTCCGATGATTTTATTTAAGCCATTTGGATGCCAAATGAGTGTGAGTGTGAATGGGAAAAAGTGTGAGTGTTTAAAAAAAAATAAAAAGAAAATGCATCATAAATCTGCACGGGCCGCATATAAAATTATATATTAGTTTTGGACCCATTATAGACATTTTTCATTGGGAGAAAAAAATAAAATAAATATTTTGCAATGTGTACTGGCTGTATGTATAATTTTCGGATTCCAATTTCTTAAATGAATTGAAATAATAATTTATAATGAAAAGCCAAAAGCAAAATAAAGAACATTTTTTTTTTTTTTTTTTTGCTTTAATAGAACAATGTCGACGTTTCTGCCGATTTTTCTGGCCTTCATCAGGACATGTGTGTTTTATTTGCCTCGAGCTTAGAGGGTCTCTTGATTTTTTGCTTTTGACTGCTTTTATTTCTTCATTATAAAATAAATATCTTTTGTAAAGGTGTGACGATGAACCCCCCGGGCCGTATGCAACCTGCGGGTTGGCCACCCCTGGCCTAAAGCTACAAAAAGAATACTGTTAAACATCCCCATCCCCTGATTGCATAAATAAAAATTAAATTTTTGAAACGAGTAGCTCGCTCACGCCCCTCTTAAGGAACCATTATTACTCTAGTTTCAAAATATTTAACCTTAATTTGAATATTTAATTTGCGAAATGTTTCATCTAGAGCCTACGGTCAAAAGTTTGAAATTTTATTATTTTTTATATTAGTTGCAATAATACTGGTATATTTAGGCTATAGCCTATTATATCGCCTGCTGAGAATCATAGTGGCAAAGTCCGAAAATTCAATTTTTGAATTAAGTCTTTTTTAAAACATCTATTCCCAAACTTTGCTATTGATTCTGGCCTATTCATTTGTAACCCAGCTATTTAAATGTATATATTTATAAAACTTTTAAACGCCTTTTCGGCAATTGTTGAAGTTCGGACTTTCCCCACTATGAATCTCAGCAGGCGATATGTCGACCCATTATTGAGAAGCTAATTATCTGAACAAATAACTTGCGAAACCTTAAATTTATTAAAAAAATTATTTGACCCCCTCACTATTGTCAGTAAACGGCCAAACTAAAATATTTTTAAGACCGAACAATTTTCTAACCCCCTGCTTTATAAACCGAGTGTGAAATTTAAAATTACAACCATTTAAAAAAAAAAAGATAATTATTTTCTAGATTAAAAATTCCCATTTTATTTTAATCTCCTTGAAACCCCCCAAAAAATTCAATTTTTTTATTTTTTTTTAATCTGCTTATTTATATTCTTTAATTATTTTGAAAATTAGCTATGCATATATTTTTCATATTTTTAAAAAATTTTTATAATGACTTAATGAAAAAAATTTTCGATTATTCGAGAAATTGCATTTTATCCTTTTAATTTTTTACATTTTTTAAAATATGAAATGGAACTCATTATTTTTTGAAATAATGCTCTTTATTCTTTTCACAACCCTTTGGATAAAAATTGTATAAATATCCATAATCATTTAAAAAATAATGTCTTTCATCCAGACAAATATCGACAAAAATTTAATATTTCTACCTCATTTATTTTTTCTGGGAAATGCGCGGTATGTACCAAGTAGTGCTTCCCTTTGGAAAAATGGGCTAAAAAGTTCTAATTGTGTTTTATACGAAATTTTTTAACTTTTCATATTTAAAAATAATCTTTTTTAAAACTTGTAAGCTCATATTAAGACGACCTGATAGCAAAAATTCTTATTATGTTGCCATTAACCACCTTAAGAATATAAGTGTTAACTACCTTTCTAGAGATGACTATAAATAATTAATTGGATTTAAATTATGATGATAGTTACCTTTTTTAAAGGTTATTAACCAAAAGCTAGCAATTATAAATTAGAAGAATTGGTGTAATTTTCTAGAGTTAGCTCGAGGCTGAGAACCATCGCCTTTTAATCTATTCATTTTTTAATTGTCATTTTGGTTTTCCATTAATTTCTATTCTAAATGAATCTAAAAATGTTTAATAATCGTGATTTCGAAAGACCTTAAATTCCCTTAAATCAATCTTAATTAACAATCGTCGTTTTGAGGCCAATTTTAGGTAGATTTCACTCCCACACAAATGAATGAAAATTTTTTCTGGGGAGTACCACGGATCCACCAATTTGTACTCGGTGTGCTCTGACCACTAGACCACAGCACAGCTTTTCTATGAAGCACAAGAGTAAAGTGTGCTTCAAACAATTTTCAGGGCAAAATGAAAAATATACATTTAAAAGAGCATCTAAAATATAATTGATTTTTGATTTTTAATCAAAATCGTTATAGCGAATTTTGAAAAAATTAAAAAAAAAAAAAAACTGAAAAAGTACATCAGTAACGTACTAGTACTCTTTTGGCCGATTTTGTTCAAAAGCTTCTTGTCGCGTCCCAGGGGTGTGTCTAACTTAAATATAAAATTTCAACCTACTAGCTCTTTTCGTTCTTGAGATATTTTGTTCACAGCCACACACACAGACAGATGATGTCGCGAAAACCACTTTTTTGGATTCAGGGGACCTCAAAACGTGTACTGTATATCCATCAAAATCTCGACATAAAATTTTTTGACATAAATCCAATCCTTTCCCTATATATATTAACATTTATAGAGGTAAGAGAAAGTAAAAAACGAATTCACATTTTTTAAGAGGGAACGGAAGCGAATGTGTTACGCACGTTTTTCCCGATAAGATGGCGTAGTGTGTCATAAAAAGTATGCCCAAAAAATCAAGTAATTCCAAAATTTGCCAAGAGATGTCAGAATGGTAGCTAATAATATTCAGGGCCGCAGACAGACTTGACGGGCCCCGGGGCTACTTACTAATACGCCCCCCCCCAAAAAAAAAAAAAAAACCCAAAAGTTTTTTTTTTAGTATATAAAAGGCTATTGTGGCCTTCATGCCAACAATTTTTTACACAGTTTTTGAGACAACTTTTGCAATAGTTATAAATAGCTTACAATATTTATTTAAATAAAGTTATTTAAAATTTTTTCAAAATTTCCTAACCAAAGAGTTGCAATAATTTATCGAGGCCAGATCCGGACAGAGAAATTCGGGGGAAATCTGGGGGATGGAAAATTTTTTGAAAATTAGCCACTGAAATTGCGTTTTTAGCTATCCTGAGTCGTGAAAAAGATCAAACTTGATTTGAGGTTAAAAGGCCCGGGCCCCCCTGAAGAAAAAAATTTCAAGAAAATGATATTTTTATTAAATGCTTTTATTTAACTTACTCTTTCAAGGTCACCAACTTTGAGTCTTTGCTTAGGGCACTTCCCGATGAGCTAGAGGTGTGAAATTTGATATTTAAGGGTCATTTTTGGGGGCACCCTTGTAAAAATTTTTTCACCAAAATGGGCCAAATTAATGTGGTACTTTATTTGAAAGCTCATGCAAACAAATCTATTTTCAAAAGCCTTCCCGTTGAGCTAGAGGTGTGAAATTTGATATTTAAGGGTCATTTTTAGGGACACCCTTGTAAAAATTTTTTCACCAAAATGGGCCAAATTAATGTGGTACTTTATTTGAAACCTCACGCAAACAAATCTATTTTCAAAAGTCTTCCCGATGAGCTAGAGGTGTGAAATTTGATATATAAGGCTCATTTTTAGGGACACCCTAGTAAAAAATTTTTCACCAAAATGGGCCAAATTAATGTGGTACTTTATTTGAAGCCTCACTCAAACAAATCTATTTTCAAAGACTTCCCGATGAGATAGAGGCGTGAAATTTAATACTTAAGGGTCATTTTTAGTGACAACAATGATGTGGATATTTATATCAAAATAGTTCAAACTAATGTGGTACTTTATTTGAAACCCTACACTATTTTGAAGACTTCCCAGTGAGCTAGAGTTGTGCAATTTGATATTTAAGGGTAATTTTTGATGACAACAATTGCCTGAAGCTTTTTATCAAAATAGACTAAACTAATGTGGTACTTTATTTGATGCCTCCCGCTTCCTGCCTTCCTTTTTTTAATTAATACTCTATCTATAATAAAAAAGACTAAAAAGTTTAAAATAAAAATATAATAAAAAAAAACTTTTTAAAAAAATGCTTTTATTTAAATTTAACTAAAAAGAGAAAAATAATTTAATTTAATTGTTCTTGTTGAAATTGTTTAATATTAATTACTTAAAATAAAAGCGTGGGCGCTTCGAAGTTATTTCGAGGCTTCCCTTAAGCTACGAATATCAATGAGCGCCCCACGCTTTTATTTTAAGTCATTAATATTAAACAATTTCAACAAGAACAATTAAATTAAATTATTTTTCTCTTTTTAGTTAAATTTAAATAAAAGCATTTTTTTAAAAAGTTTTTTTATTATATTTTTATTTTAAATTGAATTTAATTTGAGCTTAAAGGGCCCGGGCCCCTTGACGAAAAAAAAATTTCAAGAAAATGATTTTTTTGAATTGAAATTTTAAGATTTGAGCTTAAAGGGCCCGGGCTCCTTGACGAAAAAAATTTCAAGAAAAATGATTTTTTTTGAATTGAAATTTTAACGATGAAACTTAATTTTCATTCGAATTTTTAAGGTGGGAACGCAATGGGCCCGGGCCCCCTCGGAAGGCCCGGGCCCCGGGGATATAGCCCCCCTGCCCCCCCCTGTCTGCGGCCCTGATAATATTTAATGCATTTGGTTGATTTTCATTGATCTTTTAACAATAAATACTTTATAAATGTTATTATATATTATGTATCTTTTATAAAAGTATAAAAATATATAAATATAGGCCAGATATAGGCTAATACTATATCGGCTGTTAGACTAGCCTTCCATCTATTGCAAGAATGCTGAACTAATTTGACAGTTGGATTTTAAATAAATCATCTAAGCTTATTTTAAAAATTTCTTAATTAATATGTGATTAATAATAACAACAATAAATTCATTTTTAAATTTAAAAAAAAAATTAAAGATTATTGGGACAGATTGTTTTTTTGTATTTGCTTGATAAAAAAAAAAAAAAAAAATTAACTACGATAATTTTTTAAAAGTCATTAAAAAAATTATAGCTCGATGTCCCAATAATCTCTTATGAGTTGAATTCATTTAAAAAAAAACCGCATTGAAAAATTCCTTATAGGCTATAGTTTTTTTTTAAAGTACGTTTAGACGTCGCTCCTGAACCCCCTAAACTCTTAAAAAAATTTCCATATATAATATTTTATTATCCCTAAAAAAATAAAACACAAATTCTGATATGATTTGTTTCTTTTAAATCTTTTACGAATAAAATAAAATACTTTATCTGAATCATCATATTTGAAAAAAAAAAAAAAAAATTGCTCGCGTTATTATTTATATTCTTTTAGGAATAGTAGTAGGGTCTTTGGTTTATTAATTTCAGTGGCAAATTTATGAGGGTTTCAAATATATAGAGAAAGAGAGAATTTTTTCTGCCGAAATAGCGCTTTAAAGTCAACGGCTGATCTGCTCATTTTTTTTTTCTTTTTTTTTTTTTTTTTGAGATTGCCCTCTCTCTCTCTTTTTTTTCCCTGAGTGGACGTTTTTTGATCGTAGCATCAGCAGCAGCAGCATCATCATCTCATCCTTGACTTGACCACCTGGACCGTAACACAATCGAACAAAAAAAAAAAGTTAAAAAAGAGAAAAATCAAATTGTTTATATTATTTTTTTTGTTTTTTGGGTGGCCGATTTTATTATTAAATCCTATTGTCTATATAACCTTTGACTCGACTTCATTGAAGACAATCGCTCATCCATCCGTCCGTTTGTCTGACTCTCTGTCTGTCTGTCCGGTTCCCTTTTTCACCTGAGGCAATATTTTGTTATTGTTTAGAAAAACGGTAATTACTATTTATCTGAACCATCTTCGGCGTGGTTAATTTGCTTATTATATGTCGTAATTTTATCAACCTAAAAAATTAACAGGTATCGCTACTTCTTTGCTTTTTTTTTTTTTCTTTGTTCTATCTTAATTAAAAAAATCTGGTGTGACTGGCGCACAGCACACAACTTTCTCTTACCTTCGGTATCGAAAGTTGTGTACTGTGCTTGTCACACCAGATTTTTTGTGTCGTCATGTATTTAGTTTCCGACAGTAGGGTACAATTTGAATTCAAGATGTAAAATTTATAAGTATGGGAAAATATTTATATTTTGATACCATGGCAACCATTTCTCCTATCTTTTCTATGGAGTACAAGAGTAAAGTGGTCTTCAGAAGATTTCAATCACAAAATGAGAATATACATTTTATAGAGAATCTAAAAAATAATTGATTTTTGAATTTAAAAAAAAATCGTTGGAGCAAATTTTGAGAAAATCAAAAAAAAACTGAAAAAGTGAATCAGTAAAGTGCTTGTACTTTTTGGTCGATTTTGTTCAAAAGCTTCGTGTCACGTCCCAGGGGGGTGCCTAATTTAAATATAAAATTTCAACCTCCTAGCTCTTTTCGTTCTTGAGATATTTTGTTCACAGACACACACACACCCACCCCACCCACCCACACACAGACAGACCATGTCGCGAAAACCACTTTTTTGGATTCAGGGGACCTCAAAACGTGAAGATCCATCAAAATCTCGACATCGAATTTTTGACATGAATCCAATACTTTATATATACGTATATTACATATATACATAGGTAAGAGAGAGTAAAAAAAATTAATAAAAAATTTATTTTTTAATATAAAGCTACTGATGTAAGATTAGAATGAATTATTCAATTTCAAAATAACTGTACTTTGAAAAATTAAAATTCAAAATTTTCATGTTTTGTAAATATATAAAATAATTTTTTTTTTTTGAATACCCCTATCATTTTATGAAAAAAGATGGAATTTTTTCAATCAACGCTCAAATAGTTTATAAATAAGCCAATTAATATATTGTTTAAAATAGAAAATTTGTGAGATGAGTTTGTGTTTGATTGGGCAAAAATTGCACCCTCTAGATTCGAACCATGGCCTCTACGTTTTCGCGGCCGGCGGACTACCTTTATCCAAGATTTTCTGCCCAATCCAAATCCAAATTTGTTTTGTTAAATTGATAAAAAAAGCTCATTTTTTAATTATATCTACCACAATACCTGCATAGTTAGGCTTGATTAGACGTCTTTTTCTATAAAAACCAAAAATACTAAAAGATTTTTCTTAAAAATTTTAATCTGAAAAAGTTTTGATTGTTGAAACCCGTGTAAAAATGATCGAGGGATAGACACGCCCGCAGCAGGGACTCACATTTTTCTTCTGGTCACTTTCGATCTACTGTGTGTGTCCCTGGTGCGGGCGTGTGTATCCCTGTGTGTCCATGGTGTGGACGTGTAGCCTATCCCTATGTGTCCCTCAAGGCTCACTATGCAGACCTGCTGTGGGCGTGTGTATCCCTTGATCATTTTTAATCATTTTTACTCTGAAAAACAAAAAAAAAAATATTGATATATTTGGGACAAATTATCGTATTTGGTCGTTTAGTCCAAATCAGTATAAATCAAATGTTAAACAAAAATAATTTGAATAAGTAAAGCTTTGTTGAAAATATTTGGAGATTTTTCAAACAACGCCGTAAAGCAGTAGCGTAGCCAGGATTTCTGCTTGGGGGGGGGGGGCCCAAAAATTTTTGAACCCCCCCCCCCCTCTTTCCAAGAAACTTAGAGTGGAGAAATTTTTTATAGATAATATAATAATTATAAATAAAAAACAAATAAAAAAAATTTTTTTTTCTTGAAATAAAAAATAATTTTAATACAAAATTCGTAAATATTAGAGATTTTTTCAATTATTTATAAGTTTTTTTTTAGATTTTAGAATTTAGGAGAGTTAATAAAATAATTATAAAAAAAAAAAAAAACATTAGGGAAAACAATAGGTATTTTTTTGTTTTGGAGAAGGCTTTGGGGAGGGCCCGGCCCCCCTGGCCCCCCCCTGAATACGCCACTGCCGTAAAGACTAAATTAGCCAGTCAAAATATTGTTTAAGAGAAGGAATAATTTGAGAAAATACTTTGCCTTTGATTATGTCCTCTGAACCAACTCAAACTAACAAGTAAGTCTTGCCGCTTTCCCGGCAGAATACCTGCCTGTATCCTGAAAACGGGAAGTCCTGGTTCGGGTCCAGAAACCGTAATTTGCTCAATCAAATACAAACTCATCTTGCAAATCAATCTTTATCTTAAAAGTTATTTTAGAAAATTAATAATTTTTTAACACTAAACATTTGTTGTGCAAAAATATTTCTTACCTTAAAATTATGCAGCAAACCAACATAGTCTACTAACTATTAGATATAATATCATAATAGTATATCACTTTTTAATCGCTCAGAAATTAAAGCCAGAATCTTGATTCTGATTTCAATAAATTTATACACACAGTAATAATAAAGTCAAAATATTTTTATTTTCATACATAATAAATCTTCCCTATTTAAATTTATAGATATATTATTAAAAAGAAAATTCAGTAGTCTGCCACACCTCGTCTAATAATAAATAAATCCAGAAATATTTATTAATTTCGTTATGCACTGTCCTAGTTTTTTTTTTTTCAACCAATTTTTCATTAAGAGATTCTTTTAAGATAAAATCATGAACACGAATTAAATTTCACCCCGGCGGTTGGTTGTTGATTATGCAGTGTGATTATAAAAGATGTTACTGAACAGAGAGAGGAACACCTTGCGTTAGTTTTCATAATTACTCTCTCTCTCTCTCCCCCCTACATTTGGACGATTGCTATCTCCTAAACACGGATTGCTTAATTAATCTCTTATATTTATTAAAAAAAAAAAGAAATAATAATAATAATAAATAAATAACCAAACAAATTAAAAGCCTAAAGATGGTTTAGATAAATATGTAATTACCATTAGTAAAACAATAATAAATGAATCAGATATGTTGAGTATATAAATTAGTGGATGGCGTTAAAAGTTGTTCGAGAGGTCGATGGGTGACCATGTGTTAAAAATCATATATATTTTAATTGATGATAGGTAGGCCTAGTAGCATTTAGTAAAAAAAGCTCTAAAACTGGACACTTCGGGATATAAACGATACTTTTTCTTTATCCTGGACTCTTAATAGCCCCAGACAGGGGCGTATATAGAAATTTTTTTCGGGGGGGGGGGGGGGGCCCGAACTCAAAAATTTTTCTGCAGAAAATTTTTTTTTAAGAAACTATATTTTTTTTCACACGAAATTTTTTGCGGAACATTTTTTCTATTGCGGAACCAAAGTTGTGCGGAAAAATTTGTTGCGCTGATGTCTGTATATCCCTATATATTTATATGTGTTTGGGAAATTTCGGGGGGGGGGGGAGGCGGCCCCGCCCCCCCCCCCCTTATATACGCCCCTGGCCCCAGAGCTGGCGACGAAAATGGGCAAGAGTTTTCTGAAGGCTAATATTTTCAGTATACTACAGGAACTTAAATGTAAATAATGTTAATTTTTAATATGCTTTTGAGCCCTCGAGCTTGATGTAGGGGTTAGCGTGCTGGCCTTCTATACCAAGGGTCGCGGGTTTGGACCCTAGGCAGGCATTTGGTATCCAAATGGCTTAAATAAAATCATCGGACTGCCTGGGATCCGAACCCTCGACCCTTGTTATACAAGGAAGGCGCTATCAACTACGCCAAGCCCGAGGGTGAAATAAATTTAATGCCTCAGCACTACGCGAATTTTATTTATTTTAACGTTTTGTGAATCTTAATTTTTAATAATAATTGCGTTAGAAATACCTTCTTTTAATAGTAATTTATTTCATTAAGATTATTTGGATCTCTTCCCGAGTAAAAATGATTAAAAATGATCGAGGGGATACACACGCCCGCACCAGGGACTCAGATTTCTCTTCTGGTCACTTTCGATCTACTGTGTGTGTGTCCCTGGTGTGGGCGTGTGTATCCCTGTGTGTATTAATTAGTGTGATGTGGAGGACAGCAGCCAGTAAGGTAGCCTCTATTTAATAAATCAGACTCCTTTAAACAAAACGTTTCGGCCAAATTTATTGCGCCATCTTCAGTTGTTAAAGAGTCTTATAGGAAAATAGATTCTATAAGACTCTTTAACAACTGAAGATGGCGCAATAAATTTATTTTGCCGAAACGTTTTGTTTAAAGGAGTCTGTTTTATTAAATAGAGGCTACCTACAGGCTGCTGTCCTCCACATCACACTAATTGGCATCTCACAGCCACATTCCATCAATTGTATCCCTATGTGTCTCTAAAGGTCCTCTATGCAAACATGCTGCGGGCGTGTGGATCCCTTTTTAATCATTTTTACTCGGGGTATTATGTATAATTATTGTTAATATACCGAGGGCTACCGGAATAAAAACTTTTTATAATTTCTTAAAAAGTTTATATTTATAAAATAAACTCTTAAATCCCAAGGAATCCCAAACGAAGTTCTTTGTTTCAATATAGTTGAACAAAAACTAAACATTAGTTGTTTTTTTTTTAGCAAAGTAGATGAATCATTTTTAGTGTGACATACTATGTTTCTTTTGTCGGACCATTTTATTTTATTTATTTTTTTTCAAACATTCGGAAATTCTGTAAAAGAATTTTTACAAAATCCATTTCTTTTATCAGTAAGGGCGCATCTCTCTAAAAAGGCCTTCGGGGGCAGGAAAAATTTTTTTTTACTAAAACGATGATGATATTTCTTCTCTCTTTCTCTCCTTGTTCCTCTTACAAGGTAACAAATCGTTTTTTTAAGAAAGTGTCAGTGAAGGTGTTTTTGTGTAGGCAAAAGGGATGGACTCGAAATTAACAGAAGAAAATCGAGAAATGTGTAATACATAAAGAAAGCAGATAAAAATATATCATAGCTTGAAAGAAAAAGAAAAGAAGAGAGAGAGAGAGAGAATCTCTCTCTCTCTCCTCAAATCCTGTCACAGGTACATGTCATTTCCACCTGCAGAGTCTTTCTATTTAATCAAATCATAACAGCAGGAGCTTTTTTTTAAAGAAAGAAAAGAGTTTACTTAGGGATTTATTTATTTTTTAAACAAAAAAAGATGGTAAATATATGCACAAAACAGAACGGAAGAAATATAGCTTCCATCATTTGAACAAACTCGTTAACATTGGCAAACGAAAACATCAAAAGTGAGATAGGATGCATGCAAATGATTTATATCCGATGTGACCAGCAAATGAAAATTAAATAAAATTTATCTAACCCTTCCATAAATATTCTATCAATGATTTTTAAAGTTTCATTATTAATTAATAATTATTAAATAATAATAATATTAAGTTTCATTAATTTATCAATTAATACAGCTTACAGTATAATTTAGATAAAAAATTTCAAGAGGTGGATGTTATTTTTTTTGTGAAGGGGGTAGTACGGGACTTGTTTCTGGTCGAAGACTAATGGTTAAAAGCCACTTACAGAAAAAATCCAATAATAATACGACTTACAGAATTGAAATTAAAATGATAATTTTTTTAAGCTTACACATTCTCAGGACTTCTCTAAGCAAAAACGTTAACTTTTAACATCTATAAACAACATTAATTTATTTTAACACTTCCTTGCCTGTAAACAAAAACTTTAAAGCCAAAGCGTTAAAATTTAGTAAATAGTGTTAAAAATTAATATATACAACAAAGCTGTGAGTGTTATTTATTGGCGAGGCTAAACATCCTATGTATAAATAAATAAATAACACACAGCTTTGTTGGATATATATCTCTATGACTTAGTTTAGTCCAAAAAGAATCGAGTTGTTTTGAATACTAATATCTAATTCAAATATATAAATCTCAAAAATATTTAATTAAAAATTAATGTCATGTCTAGGGGGCGCCTTTAATGTTTTAACGTCGTGTTTAAAATAAAAATGGCGTCCTTAACCTAAAAGTAAGGTTATGATTTTGATAGCTTTGAAATAAAAGCAACATGTTAACGTCGCTGTTAAAACATTGTTTAGAGAATAGCATTTTTTAACGCTGATTGTTTTTATATTGCTTTTTAACACCCATTTGTTGATTTTAAATTTTCCCGAGTAAAAATGATTATAAATGATTGAGGGATACGACCACCTGATACTGTAATCGCTTCAACAGACTATATTTAAATAAAAGTGGTATTTGAATCCCAAAATCAGGAAACTATTGATACGCATATCTCTTAATTACATAATATTTAGATTGATATTAGATAATTCGCGCACTCCAATAGGCATTTGTACCCTTGAGGGAATCTCTGACAGCCTCTCTTTATCATTTCTTTAAAAATGGTCCATTCCTACCTCTGAAAGAGTGAAAGAGAAAAAGACAAATTAATGAATTCTTGAAAAATGCCTGGAGGTGTTTCTCTACCTCCCTTGAGTAAAGGACCTGTAGATGTAGAAGAAAATAACTTATTATCGATATTAATTTTTTTTTTTTTTAATTAAAATATCAGAGATATGAAATCTCTAAGATTTATCAAATGAGATAACACAAAAATGGAATAATTTTATGATAATTGATGATCATTAACAAATTCAAAAAAAAAAAAAAAAAAAAATTATTAAAAAAAAAACTACTTGACATATTAGGCCTATATATAAAAATTTTTAAGATTAAAAAATTAGTAAAATTAAAAAAAAAAATACTTTAATTATTACCTTTAGATATAATTAATTTTCATAATAACATCTATAGTATAATTTCGCCTGTGGTTTTTCCATAACCAAATTGAAATCGACTCCGTATTCTGTCAGGAGTAGGAAACCTAAGATTTTAGCATCCTTAGAAGTTGGCAAGTTATAAATCATTTAAAAAGTAATTTGCCTCTTGTTTCATGTTCTAAAGATCAGTGATTCACTTCTCGTTCACACTGATAAAATTAATTATTAATTATTGGTTTAAATAAATATTAAAAATCTGGTGTGACTGGTCGCACAGCACACAACTTTCTCTTACCTTCGGTAATCGAAAGTTGTGTACTGTGCTTGTCACACCAGATTTTTTGTGTCGACATGTATTTAGTTTCCGACAGTACAGTAACATTGTTACATTCGATTTTCAAGATGTAAAATTTACAAGTATGACAAAATATTTATATTTTGTTGCCATGGCAACCATTTCTCCTATCTTTTCTATGGAGTACAAGAGTAAAGTGGTCTTCAGAAGATTTCAATGGCAAAATGAGAATATACATTTTAAAGCGAATCTAAAAAATAATTGATTTTTGAATTTAAAAAAAAATCGTTGCAGCAAATTTAGAGAAAATCGAAAAAAACTGAAAAATTGCATAAGTAAAGTACTAGTACTTTTTGGCCAATTTTGTTGAAAAGCTTCGTGTCACGTCCCATGCGGGTACCTAACTTAAATATAAAATTTCAACCTCCTAGCTCTTTCCCTTCTTGAGATATTTTGTTCACAGACACACAGACAAAACACACACACACACAGACACACAGACAGACCATGTCGCGAAAACCACTTTTTTGGATTCAGGGGACCTCAAAACGTGAAGATCCATCAAAATCTCGACATCGAATTTTTGACATGAAACCAATACTTTCTCTCTCTATATATTAACATATATATAGAGGTAAGAGAAAGTAAAAATGGCTTATGAAGTCGAAAGTATACCCTCTTCCTAAACAAACTGAATTTATAATAATAATGATTAAAAGAGAGGAAAGTGGCATTTTTATTTATATTTATTATATATTATATTCAAAACGAAGAAATTTAAAAATACAAATCTTCCTCAAGATCCTAGTGCCTGAACGAATTTTATTTTTTTTTTCCAATAAATTGTGGCATTAAAGTCACCAATTTTTAAATAATATTTATTATTCAAAAACGGATTATTGATTGTAGATTTTAAAACAAGATAACCAAGAAGTAAAGTAAAGTAAAGCAGCGAACATGATTCACGACCGGCAATAGAGAGAAGTTCTTGAACTCAGGTACCCAACCAAAGCCAAGTAAGTATGTTTATTATAGACACGAGTCTAATCGTGACTGAATAATAATTCCGTCTCAAAATACAAACGAACGAGTAAATGAGATGAGCGTGCCATTTGCGTAGCCTACTCGAGCGGAAACGTTTATTTTTGTTCAAATTGGACGCTCGGGGGGAGCTAATTGCAGGGACAACCGAAACGCTACCGGGTTTTGGGGTTTTAAGGTTTACAGACCACCGGGTTGGATTTGTGTTTTGATTTTGTTATTTGAATTATTACTTTCTCTTACCTATGTATATATGTAATATATATATAGAGAGAAAGTATTGGATTCATGTCAAAAATTCGATGTCGAGATTTTGATGGATCTTCACGTTTTGAGGTCCCCTGAATCCAAAAAAGTGGTTTTCGCGACATGGTCTGTCTGTGGGTGGGTGGGTGGGTGGGTGGGTGTGTGTGTGGGTGTGTGTTCAATTTTAAGCATGAAGGAATTGAGCTACGAGGTTGAAATTTTATATTTAAGTTAAACACCTCCCGGGACCGGAAAAATAAGCTTTTAATCAAAATCGGCCAAAGAGTACTAGTACTTTACTGATGTACTTTTTCAGTTTTTTTCGATTTTCTCAAAATTTGCTCCAACGATTTTTTTAAAATTCAAAAATCAATTATTTTTTAGATGTTCTTTAAAATGTATATTCTCATTTTGCGATTGAAATCTTCTGAAGACCACTTTACTCTTGTATTTCATAGGGAAGATAGGAGAAATGGTTGCCATGGTAACAAAATATAAATATTTTCCCATACTTATAAATTTTACATCTGAATTCAAATGTTCCGTACTGTCGGGAACTAAATATATGTCGACACAAAAAATCTGGTGTGACAAGCACAGAACACAACTTTCGATTACCGAAGGTAAGAGAAAGTTGTGTGCTGTGCGCCAGTCACACCAGATTTTTTCTTTACTGTTGTTAATCGCCAAAAAATGTTAGTGGATAGAACATAGAACTTGGGGTGGATAAATTTATTTACTTTTGCTTACAATTAAGTACTGTAGTCTCAAATGACTAAAACACTCGAGAATTTTTTTCATTAATTGCTCCTCAGCATAAATTTCTATTGAGATTTGATATTTGAGCACGCGTGGCCCACATTTTGATATATGAAGATTAAAAGTGATATTTTCACACAGATTTTTTCAGCCCGTAACCATAGGCTGACAATTTTTTCTCACTCTGGCGCCAAAATTGACGCAACTCATAAAATTGGGTTTTTGAGTTAGAGTGTGAAAAATAACCTAAAAGTCTACTCCTTCGGTTGCAGAACCGACACATGTTAAATCCCCTAGATAAAATAAAATAAAATTTATTAATTGGATAAGGTATGTAATACAAATTTAAATGCTGTTCCAATTGATAAATGTAAATAAATGTGCCTGGATTATTTGTATCGTAAATAAATACAGTATATTGTAGCTAAAGATGGCTTCCTTTATGGTTACAGACTTTTCATCTGCAGTACCCTCAACCCCTAATCCAGCATTGATTTTTAGACTGTTGCCAGGGCGTTGTGATATATATTTGGAAATTCTAAACACTGTGGAGAATTTTTACTTTCTCTTACCTCTATATATGTTAATATAAGAAAGAAAAAGAATTGGATTCATGTCAAAAATTCAATGTCGAGATTTTGACGGAGATACACGTTTTGAGGTCCCTGAATTCAGAAAAGTGGTTTTCGCGACATGGTCTGTTTGGGTGTGTGTATCTGTGAATAAAATATCTCAAGAACGAAAAGAGCTAGGAAGTTGAAATTTTATATTTAAGTTTTGTACCCTCCTGGACCTTGAAAATAAGCTTTTAATCAAAATCGGCCAAAGAGTACTAGTACTTAACTGATGTACTTTTTCAGTTTTTTTCGATTTTCTCAAAATTCGCTCCAACGATTTTGATTAAAATTCAAAAATCAATTATTTTTTAGATGCTCTTTAAAATGTATATTCTCATTTTGCCATTGAAAACTTCTGAAGACCACTTTACTCTTGTACCTCATAGAAAATATGGAAGAAATGGTTGCCATGGTAACAAAATATAAATATTTTCTCAAACTTAAAAATTTCACATCTTGAAATTAGAATGTACCGTACTGTCGGAAACTAAATATATGTCGACACAAAAAATCTGTTTCGACCATTCACACCAGTTTTATTGTGATCACACGATTATTATTTTTTTTAATCTTAAAATTTTACATCTCCAAACGACACTTTTGAGAAAATATTTCGATTTGTTCATCTTGTTGTGCTAGTTTTAAAACTTTGCAAGATCTTCAATTTGTGAATTCCGTTATAGGAATCACCTTCACGATTTTTATTTGAAAAGTTTAAATCTTTTGTAATAGGGATTTTTAACTTTTTTTTTTTAATACGATTTTATAAGTTTTATATATTACATATAGATATTGCTAATTCACATATAAACACAACAGTTCCTACTGCTTGATATTTTAATTATTGTTTCAAAAAGTAAAAACATTGGTGTCGCTGGTATTCCCTCAAATAACCTTAGACACATTTTCTTGCCTTAAGGAGGAATTGGGTTAGTTGTGAAGGGCACCGGGGAAAATGTAAAATTCATGAGGAACTGAGCCGCCGATCGACCCAATTTTAGGGAGGGGAGACAGAGATCATAAGACTAATAATTCATATAAAATTCTATTCCAGTGATAAATCGAAACCAAAAAGTAAGCCCATATAAACTTTAATATTTCAATCAAATGTAAATATTAAAAAATTTTAAGGAAATTAAGATATTTATCAATTTATGGTATTTGGCAGAGTATTTTTTTTTTTTTTGAGGGGAAGACTCCCTAATACATCTCTCCCCCCTTTTAAGGCCTCGGAAAAGACCCATTTCGGCCAGCCTACCATGTAGGGCCTACAATTAAACAAATATAAATCAACATACATATAATCAGTTTTAATGATTAGTTTGAGATCAATTGTTTTACAAATTATTATTACTTTTTTTTTTGATTCTGGTGCAAATAGAAAGCAGATCAATAAACTGGATATACCAGATTCCAAATCCCGTCTGTTCCAAAATATCGACTGTTTTGATTGATTAATTTATCGAAATAAATCTTACAATTGATTTGTTCTTGATGGCTGATAAAAACATTGCTACTCTACCAACGAAACTGACTTTTTGACACTTATTTGTTCCCTTTGTGTTCACAAGGGGCTAAATTAATTTCAAATTACAATAAACCTAGAAATTTATTATTTAGAATCTTTTATTGCTTAAAATTACCTCAAATAAAACATAATTAATAGAACTAATAGGGATAGATTATATTGTTTCATCTGTCAAAGTTCCTCAGCATAATTCTTTTTCATTTCATATTTATTTGTCAATCGTATTTTTCAGTTCGATTATATATAAAATTATATTCAACAAATATGTGAGTAGTTTAGTGTTTAGTCAAATCCGAATTGAGGTATTCATGAATATCAATTTCTTTTCAAATGAATAGGTCTCGAAAATTATTTAAATAAAATTATATATAAAGTTCTCCTTGTTATCAAAAGAAATTGTACAGTGCTTCAAGGGTGTTTTTTTTTTTTTTTTTAGGTTTTTTTTAGGGTGGTTTCTTTTACTTTTTCATATAATTAATTCTTGTGACCAGTGACTTTTTAGAGACATTTTTCCGAAAATAAGAGACTTTTTTTCCGCTCTCTACTTATATTATTAATAATAAAAATAAACGAGCTTTGTTATCACAATTACTTAATTATTTTTCCTACTCGTTTGCAATTTTATCGACATAATAATGTAAGCGCTCTAAATAAAAAAAATGGCATGAAATAGAGCCATATATTATAAAGCAACGGAATGTTATCAGAATTTCTTTAACCTTCAGCAGTAACAATTCGCTCTACGTATGCGTGTACATATAAATGAATGGGGATATGTTTTTTTTTTTAAGTAAATAATCTCACAGAGAGAAAAAAAAATCCCGAGTTCAAAAAAAAAAAGAAGTCATTGTGTGTTTTTTGGAGAGATGGAGTGCCCTCGACTCGCTTGGCTATGTAAATTGAACGGACAAACGCAAGGAGAGTCAATATTGCTTGCTCACTGCCGGTAGCAACCAGCAGCAGCTACACTCAAAGTTGTAGTAGCTACTAGCTAGGCTAGCTAGTTCCAGGTTCAATCATGTTCCGAGATCTCTATCGACACCGGAGATCTATCTATCTATTTATCTCCGGCTATGCGTCATCGCTTGTTTCACAATATCTGCTTCTGGTTTATAATAGTATAACAATCAACGAAGAGGGGAAGTTTGGTTATATATAAAAGAAAATAAATTTATAGTTTCTAATATTATTGAATATTAAGATTAGTATATAGTAATAAGCATTTTTTTTTAATACTCACACTATTTTCTCATTCACACTCACACTGACACAGTCTTTTCGGCAACTTATGCCATATAAGACTTTGATGATAACCGTTATATTAATAATATATATATTGGGGGTCCACATCTTGTGGATCAGACCGTGCGACGGGCCAGCCTGTTCTATTCCTTCCCGGGCGCAAAAACCCATGAACCGACGACCCCGCAAACCGCCGACCCCACGCCGCGGGAATAATCAGGCGAGAAAAGAAGAAGAAGGTATCCAAATGGCTTAAATAAAATAATCGGACTGCCTGGGATCCGAATCCGCGGCCCTTGATATACAAGGCCAGCAAGCTAACTTCTATACCAAGCCCGCCGACCGAAAATATAAGAATTCTTTCTTTCCTCAACAAGTATCAGATTGTGCAATTAGTCAGTAGCATCTAATTACTACTATTAATATTATCATTGTATCCTAAAAAATGGAATTGAAAAATTTATAAAATATTTTTTTTATCTAAGAATCATTATTTACAATACCCTTTTTTTTAACCACTTATTCCTGATCCTTAGAACAGAATTAGAGGATTTGCTTCCCGTTCACCACCAGAAATATATTCAGCCACCAATTAATTTGTTTAAATGAGGGCGGATCTCAGATGTTCATCGATCTGCGCTTCTTATATTTTATATTCCTTAATATGACTCTTGATGTTTGGTGGGGCCTATTGCTAAAGCTTTACGAATAATGCACAGTCACACTGAAGTCGATGGAAATTCTTAAGAATCTCGAAAGAAGCTTTTCACGACAATTAAGATTCTCTAAAAGATAAGATCAATTTTTTATTTTTACTTCAACTATATGATAGAAAGCTGGAATTAAAATAATTTAAGAGATTTCGTAGAGGCTTACTTCCTGGCTGCCCGCTCCCTCTTCTATTGTTGATAATTTAAGAACAACATCCCTTCGTTGTCCCCTAGAATCATGCGAATGTGTGTCGCTGAAATTGTATTTCTTGCCAACCGGCTCTGAAGGTGGTCTAAACAAGGCGTCGAAACCTTAGGCTGGTACTGCTTTAATTTGACTGTTGAACCTAATTTTTGACTATCGACTCTCCACCTCAACAATACTTCCAGCTACAATGACATCCCACAGAATTTAAGAACATTGATTACTCTGGCACTTTTTGAACTTGAAGATGGTTAAGAAATAAAAAAGAAAATTATTTAAATTTCTGTTTTCTTACATTTTACTGATTTCTGAAATTAAAAATTCATTATTCCTAAAAACAAAGGGTCTTAGGTTTTTTTTTCCCCTCTTCCATGAACAACGCCAGTTTCTTTTGTGTATGATAATATTATATATAAATATTTTTTTCCTTCAATATTAGTAGATTGGTCTTTTTTTCTCTCTCTCTTTCCCCCTTTTTCTTTTTTTCTGCACCTTGCTGGTTTCTGGCTGGCACCAGGCTCTCTCGGATTAATCTTGGCCTGGGCTTTCTTGTGTGCCTGTGCCTGTGTGCTTCCCTCGTCGGCCTCCCAGGGGGCGCCATTTGCATTTTGCTTTCATCGCAACATTATTATATTTCGTCGGTGGGGCGGAGCTGCCAGCGAGAGAGAGAGAGAGAGAGAGAGGAAGTGAGTGGTTCTAAGGGGTGAGAGAGAGAGAGAGAGAGAGAGAGAACTCTCTTGGAATGGGGAAACGAATGGGGTGGTTTGGCTGGTGTTGGTTGGTTGCTTGAATGCTGGTGGTAGTGTTCGTTTTCGGCGTTGCGTTGCTTCAGCCCCCGGAAAAACTAATATCGTGTTTTTCTTTTGCTTCTTACAAAGCGAAATTCTTAGATACGGAAATCAATAAATCGGTTTTGAAGTAGAATCCTGCTTGCTTGCTTGTGCTTGCTTAAAAAAAGATATATCATCTCTCTCTCTGCTAAACTTTGATTAAAATCTCAAAGCCTTAAAATCATACATTTTTTTCTCTCGCATTTTTTTTCTCATCTTAGAATAAATTATCGATTAGATCTTGACAAAATTTCCCCAATCTCTTATTATTATTATTATTATTTTGCTTAATCGTTATGTACCTATAAATTATTAATTATTAAAAACGAACTTCTATAAATTATCTTAAATATTTGTTTAAATTTAAATTAATTAATACAGTAAAACCTCGCTTAGCGAGTAATTCACATTACGAGCAAAACAAATTGAAAATAATGACTTGCTTAACGAGCATAACGAGTGACGGGTAGAAGGGAAAATACGCATGTTACATCAGTCTGTGTCATGGGGGGGGGGGGCAGCTCTATGGGAAGAATGTTATTTTTTCGCATAACGAGTGTTTCGCTTTACGAACTGGAACGAATTATGCTCGTTAAGCGAGATCCCGCTGTATTCTATTAGCATATTTTTTCTCAAAAACGTACTTTAAAAACTGCTGAAAATTACTAATTAATTTAACATTTTCCGTTTCCCTGAAACTATTTAATTGTATTACATATATATTGCCTCATGACAAATGCCTAAAATTTTAAAATTCTTAGAGTAAAAAAAAAAAAAATAAAAAATCTGGTGTGACTGGCGCACAGCACACAACTTTCTCTTACCTTCGGTAATCGAAAGTTGTGTACTGTGCTTGTCTCACCAGATTTTTTGTGTCGACATGTATTTAGTTTCCGACAGTACGGTACATTCGATTTTCAAGATGTAAAATTTATAAGTATGGCAAAATATTTATATTGTTACCATAGCAACCATAGGAGAAATTCCTATCTTTCCTATGAAGAACAAGAGTAAAGTGGTCTTCAGAAGATTTCAATCACAAAATGAGAATATACATTTTATAGAGAATCTAAAAAATAATTGATTTTTGAATTTTAAAAAAAATCGTTGGAGCAAATTTTGAGAAAATCGAAAAAAACTGAAAAAGTGCATCAGTAAAGTACTAGTACTCTTTGGCTGATTTTGATTAAAAGCTTATTTTCCCGGTCCCGGGGGTGTTTAACTTAAATATAAAATTTCAGCCTCATAGCTCAATTCCTTCATGCTTAAAATTGAACACACACACACACACACACACACACACACACCCACACACCCACCCACACACCCACACACACACAGACAGACCATGTCGCGAAAACCACTTTTTTGGATTCAGGGGACCTCAAAACGTGAAGATCCATCAAAATCTCGACATCGAATTTTTGACATGAATCCAATACTTTCTCTCTCTATATATTAACATATATATAGAGGTACGAGAAAGTAAAAATAAAATTTATATTACGTTGAAATGGAAATAATTCTCTGGAATGTTTAAAAATATTTTCAATTACTTATAGGTAGGTCTAAATTGAAGGCTAAATCTCAAATTTTTGATTTTCATTCGATTTTTTAAAAACGTTACTACTCTTCTACCAGTATTAGAACCATAAACATTTTTTTCCTACCCCTATAAAAAGACCAATTATCAAATGGACATGAGGGTGGTTATTTCATTTTTTGTTCGTATTGAAAAACAATCAAATCAAAATTTTACATGAAATAATAGTCTGGTAGATTTATGGACACCAGGCAGCTCAGA
>JAKCPI010026137.1:0-14140 GCA_023213315.1 Euborellia annulipes | reverse complement strand
TTAATGATAAATATTTACGTAGACTCCTTAACCTTCAAAAACAATTTTATTATTCGTTTCGTAGGCTCGGATCATTTATCTCTTGAATATTATAAATAAATATGAATAAATATAAAAGAAAATCAAGAATTATTATCATCTTCTAGTCTTGAATATACAGTAGTAGTAAATCCACTAGGCTAATTCTTGTTCAATTTTTTTTTTTTTATATATAATTAATACAATTAATCCTGAACCGGGGGGTGGGGGGCTGGCAACGGAGAAGAGCAAAAACAGTCACCACAATTGTTGCGGTTAAGTGATGCCACGCGCGGCGAGAGCTCGGGATTGGTGACCCTGAGCAATCAGCGTGGGAACGCCCCTCGGTAGCCATTGGTACTTGTATTTAAATTAAGGTTATGGAGAAAAAAATAACCAGCGACTCTTAACGTGGAGAGCCAGTAGCTGGTCATTTTTTTCTCCATAACCTTAATTCTATCGTCCCATCATACTTGTTACTTGTATTTAAAAATGATATAAATAAAGAAATAACCCCTAAATGGCCTCTGTAGCCGAAAAGAGTTAAAAATTAATCCTGGAAGTTAGGCAGCCCAAATGACAACTCACAGAAACACAATTGCTTCAGTTATTGTATCTTTCCTAACTGCTTGCCTTGTAAATATTTATTTTTTGAAATTTATTTATTATTGGTATCAGAAATTTTTACATATTTTTTTTTTTTTTTTTTTGTTATTTATCGAATGCTAAAAATCTCGATCCAGCTGCTATGAGTACTGCCAACTTCCTTCTTATTATGAACAATTTGTTCGTTAGTTTGAATGTGTCAAAGACCATGCAGAACAAAGAACAGAACTTCAAAACTATTAAGATCAGCTCCAACCCTCAAGAGCGATCACGTAAGATTTGGGGACGAAGAGGCGCTCCAAGTCCTGAAAGTGCTTAATTTGTTAAAGATGGCAAACAATTTGTGTCATCATCTTTAAAAAATTTTATATATATAGACCTAATACATTTGGGTTATTTTAAGGAAAATAAATATTTCCTCTTTGTGCACAGAAATTTTTTTGGCTGCATTAGATGAAAAGCCGGAAGAAAAAATATTGCAATAAATCCTTCCTCATCTTCTTTCGCATCATCTTTTAAAACCCTGTTTGTTAACAACATGACATATTTTTCCTTTATCTATTGATAAAATAATTACAATTCAATTACAATAATGTTTCCTACAATACAAATGTTTAGACTAATTTTTTTTTTCCTTTTTTGTTAATTCCCTCTCACAATGCAAACGAACGGATCTGTCCAGTCATCAATTCTCATCTTTATTTGATTTCATCGGATGTCGTCGAATTCGCACAGGAGAGAGAGATGGAGAAAAAAAAGAGGGAAAAATCCAAGTCTGGCTGTAGGGTGGAGGGGGGGATGTGCTAATTATATTCACAAGTCTCTCGCCTTCCTGGATGCTGTGGTCCAAGTGGCCAGTTGCTGATCCTCGCATCATTTAACACCCTACACCTTTTCTTTCTTCTTGAAATCTACCAAGAAATTTGTTGTTGAATGACAAATTATTATAAATTTATTGTGTTAAGATTCGACGAGTGTTTTTCTCTGGAAAATATTTGTACACTTCTAATTCAAAAAGGTGATCTATATTTATATTTAATTTATATTATGAAAAAAAAAATTCTTAATATTTATTTGGTATTTTGGGTAAGTTTTATCCAACATTTTTTATTTAAATCTCAGGACTGATTGAATGTAAAAAAAAAAAAAAAAACCTCCAATAATATTTTATGTAATTTTTTTATTTAACTTTTTGTTTATTAAGCTGGTAACTTCACAAAACTTTTCTTAAACGAGTGCCTCAGATAGCTAATTATATGTGAAAAGACTCATTTTTCTCTTTATTTATTTTATTTCTAAACTGCGGCTAAAAAAATGAAAAATTTTAATTTAATATTAATTAGGGCGGTTGACTTTTTAATTTTAAAAATTAACACTTCACAATAAGATCAACATAAACAGCTTATAAATGCGATGTTGCCTGATTATATTACGTGAAAAACTGCTGACGTCAAAAGTCATTTATTTATAATTTTATTAACTTAATCCAATTATAAACTATGGTAGGTCACGACTAAATTATAATAAGGAATTTATGCATTCAAATTTTTTATTTTATTAAAAAAAAAAATTAGATTCTATTATGACTTACGGAATACTGTCCGAAAAACCTTAAATACTTATTTTGAAATTATTCTATTATTTAAAGTAATATGTAAATAACTAACAAAAATAGCATATCTCAGATATGCAGATGGCAAATCCTAAAAGAGTAGTAGGCCTACTCAATCACTAAAGGCCAGAAAATACTTTCAGAACTTTTTTTTAATTCAAATTTTTTGATGAAATAAAGCTTACATTTACAAATTCGGAAATGGAGATGAAAAGAGAAATAAAAATTATGTACCTTAAATAATAAAAGAATAACAAACACTTTCTTCATTTTTACATGATATAGCACTTAATATATCATTTTTTTTTTTTTTATAAAATGGTGGTGGCGATTTATTACAATGAAGATAGCTTGGTCGCATAATTCGGTTGATAAATGAGGTGTCTGCTCAGAAGGGGGGGGGAGTGCCTTTATCACCTGTTACAAACGGCAAAGGGTGCCGGTGACTCAACAGCAGGTCTTTAGTCATTGGTTTTTCACCCGCACTCTTCATTTGTTAACAAAAACCAGAGCCTAGCCACAGGAGAGAGGTTTTCGGCTTAATTAGCCACAACCTTAGTTGGTCCTGTTTCTCTTTTATAAATTGCTCCCCCCCCCCACAACCCTATCTCTCCTCTCTTTCTCTTTCAATCTCATCCCCTATCTGCTGTTCGTCAAATGGGGGACTTTCTTCTCTCGCTGAAATTGTTTCCATTAATTATTTGCTAGTATTAAAAAAAGCAATCTCTAAAAGTGCTTTGAACTTATTTATCTTTAATATCTAGATACAAAATTAATAGTATTAATATTATTCGATATGAGAATCTCTCTCTAATTTGAAGATAAAATCATTCATTTTTGGTCGGGCATCCACTTTGCGGAAAGGTAGATAGAAATTGTCTCTTATATTTGAATCGTTTATTTCAGAAACCACCTAAGGGACAAAATTTCAAAAAATGTGTTTTTGGTGCTAATCTACAATTTAAAGGTAAATACATCTTTTAGTGCCGAAATAACCAATGTTCCTCATCAGCAATGCTATTTGGCAGCCTTGAAAAAAATCCGTTTATTTCAGAAATAACCCAAGCGCCGTCGCTTAGGTTCTTTCTGCGGTAAATTTCACTCATGCCCTGTAGACATCACGTGTTTTGTGACTCGCAGCCGTCGCTTAGGTTCTTTCTGCAGTAAATTTCACTCATGCCCTGTAGACATCATGTGTTTTGTGACTCGGTGGTTTGATTCAAAGGTTACCTAACACTGAGTAGTTAGTTTTCGTGAGTTTTCGATGAAAATTAGGTTTTATTTTGTTGTTTATTATTACATTATATAGTTTTTTTTTTGACAACGTCTTACAAATCATGTGTCTATAGAGGCAAGTTAGAGGGGCATGCACGAAAAAGTTTATCGGCTTGAATAACTCCTCTGTCTTAAGAGGTATAATTATGGAGAATATACGGTTAGAAAGAATGAGTTTTCAGCTAAAGATTTCACCATTTATTTTTTTTCCTATTATTTTATTTTACCGCGCTGCGGTAAATTCTAATTTGAAAGTTTAAACCCCTGTAGATTCCGAACGGCTAATCCGATCAGACTAAATGAGATGTCATTTGGTGCAGAAACAAATCCTCTAATAGAATAAATAAAAAAATTAACTCGAAAATTAGTTTTTTTCTCGAAAAACCTTATTTTTTAGGCAAAAAAATATCGAAAATTAGCCCTACTTGTGCAACGCCTAGCTACTTGACCATAAAAGCTATTTTTTTTTTATTAAGCCGGGTGCCAAAGGCCATCCCCATAATATACAATATATAACATTTTACAAAACAATATAAATACAATATAAAACCATGTAAATACATTATAACATTATATAGTTCTTAAGCCATGTCGGATAGTTCAGATGATGAACCTATTCCCAAGCGTAGGCGTGGTGTTGTGCACGAAGAAAAATACAAACGGAACATTATTCGGAATGCTAGGCTCAAAGGACTCCAGTACGAGTCTGTATATACGCTGTGTATATAGACATACTGTAGCGTGTAGTCTACTTGTATTTTTCGATTTAGGCATAGTAAAAACACTCTTTTTTATACTTAAGTGTGTCTATTACTTACCTTTGATACCAAAACAGGTAAAAAATTAATGGTTTGACTTAATTTCAATAATAATTTTTAAAAAATCACTCGTTTATTTCAGAAACCACCTAAGTGCAATTTTTTCAAAAATTAATTACTCAAAAACTTAAAGGAAAAAAAATAATTTTTTAAATAGATTATCCCAATAGCATGTTTATGATTTGATAAAAAAATATTTGAAGTAGACTAGACCTATACTTAAGCTGCAAAACAGTTTTTTTTAGTTTTCCGAAAGTTGAAAAAAACGCACTTAGGTGCTTTCTGAAATAAACGATTCATTTAGACTCAACAATATAATTTAGAAAAATTTTATGATGAGTTCAACTGATGCGGTTTACCGCAAAGTGTGAAAGCCCAGCGCCTGTGAAGGTAAACCTGTGTCTTTTATTCCAATACAAGCAAACCGCAACATGCATTCCCATAACACTTTGACTTCTGCGAAATTTGTCAATAATTAAAAGAGAAAAAAGAAAACGGAGCAATTTAATTAAGAATAACTCTAGCGACGTTTCGGTTCAATATTTGTTATTCATGGTATTTTATATTTTTGGAGTTGCAACATAACTTGCTGTGAAGATCTCACTCCAGTAATTAACACAATGTGTCCATTTCTTGGGCAGGGAACCCGTCCCTAAAATTGTATTCAACTATACTACAGTTGAGTATAATAGAATACTACATTTGTGAGAATAAATGGCATAGTAGAACTTTTTAACTAGACCAGCCAGCTATTCTCAAACATTTTTTTACTCTAGTTTTAATATCTCATTATCATTTCATTCAATAAATTATTATTAATATTATTTCACTTTTAAAAAGATAAAAAAATTAATAAAAAATCAGATAAACATTAAACATAACGATATAAAAATGAGTATTCTCTGTTGTTTTAAATCCAACGTGATTTTTTTATTTAATTTTATTAAATTCACATCTAAACATTGAGTAACATGAATAAATTATGTTTCTGATTTTTTTTTTTTTTTTTTAATGATTATTTTTTGATATATTAAATTTTTTCCCAGGATGGAATATAACAAAGTAAATTAAAAAAAAACTGGTGTGACTGTCGCACAGCACACAACATTTTCTTACCTTCGGTAATCAAATGTTGTTCTGTGCTTGTCACTTGTGTCGACATATATTTAGTTCCCACCGATATACATGTATTAAAATTCAAGATGTAATAAATTTAAACATGGGAAAATATTTATATTTTGTTACCAAGGCAACCATTTTCCTATGAAGAGTAAAGACTGACCGACCATGTCTCGAAAACCACTTTTTTGGATTCAGAGGACCTCAAAACGTGTATATCCATCAAAATCTCGACATCGAATTTCTGATACGAATTCAATACTTTCTCTATATATATATTAACATATATAGACGTAAGAGAAAGTAAAAATGATTATTCTAATCTCTTTTGAAAAGAAAGCTATTTATCGCTTTTATGCATAAATTATCAAGTATCAACAAGTTTGTAATGATTTTTTTTTTTCTCTTTGTTTTCAGGTAAGCCGTTAAAAAAAACCTGAGCGTTTCCAACTTCTCGCTCCGTGAGTAATACCAATTAGAACTTTTTTAATTATTATTCATTCAGGCTAACGACCTTGAAAAAGGTTGAAACAAAAAAGTCGAGAGAATAATTAATAATAAACTTTTTAGATTTAGCCATAATTTGAAATTCAAATAGGGCTATAATCAATCAAAAGAGAGAAATTTATAATAAAAACAGAAATTGTGGTCTTTATAATAAGTGAATGATTTTTTTCATTCGACGCTTTTAGATACTTAACAATTCTAGTATTCTAGGATTATATTTTCTTAGGAAATTTTTCTCAAAGCCAAATCAATTTCCAAATGTTATACAAAATGTTTGTTAATTTTGTTTTCCAATTATCTCTCAAGGTGAGATTATAAATAAACCATGTGGATATCACTCATCGATCTAGAGGGTCCCAACATGCGAAAGCAAAAAATGGTCATATTAGCTTTTTGACGTGACAACGTCTTACAAATCATGTGTCTATAGTGGCATGTTAGAGGGGCTTGCACGAAAAAGTTTATTGGCTTGAATAACTCCTCTGTCTTAAGAGGTATAATTATGAGAAATATACGGTTAGAAAGAATGAGTTTTCAGCTAAAGATTGCACCATTTATTTTTTAAAGTGAAACTTTTATTATATCACTACGAATTTTTTGGTTCTTCTATCAGCATGTCGCTTTGTAACGAGGTGACGTAAAGGGCCATGACGCTACAAGCCATGACGTCACAATCCGTGACGACAAAAATAAGAAAGTTGAAATTTAATATATATATAATGAATTATAAAAAAATAATTGTGAGATTTAATAATTCAATTTTTAAATTGATAAAATATAATTTTTAAAATAATTTAAAATATTCAAATCTTCAATCTATATATACTGTATATATATAATCCAGGGGGGCGAAGCCCTCTTGGCTAGCCGCGCCGCCCGCCGAAGGCGGGCGGCGCGGCTAATTACTAAATAAATATTGTTCACAGTTTTTAACATGCGTCTATTGATTTCCTATTTTCCAATTATTAAATTAAGATTAAAAACGCGATTTTAATAACCTTAATTGAATAATTTTTTGAAAATTTTCAGTTAAACGCCTACGATCCGAAAAAAGTTTCACTTGCATCGTGGTTTCATAAAACCACACAATTTTTTTTTCCTATCATTTTATTTTACCGCGCTGCGGTAAATTAAAATTTGAAAGTTTAAACCCCTGTAGATTCTGAACGGCTAATCAGATCAGACTAAATGGGATGTCATTTGGTGCAGAAAGAAAACCTCTAATAGAATAAATAAAAAAATCCCGAGTAATTAACTCCAAAATTAGTTTTTTTCTCGAAAAACCTCATTTTTTAGGCAAAAAAATATCGAAAAATAGCCCTACTTGTGCAACGCATAGCTACTTGACCATAAAAGCTACATTAAATCTAAATATAGTTTTAGAAAGAGTGGTTCAATACCCCGAGGGCTTTTTTTCTTTTTTTTTGATATGACGTCATTTTACCGCATGAGAGCACTCGGCGGGATTTCGTTTTTCGAAATTTTAAACCCCTGTAGATTCCGAATGGCTAATCAGATCAGACTAAATGGGATGTCATTTGGTGCAGAAAGAAAACCTCTAATAGAATAAATAAAAAAATCCCGAGTAATTAACTCCAAAATTGTTTTTTTCTCGAAAAACCTCATTTTTTAGGCAAAAAAATATCGAAAAATAGCCCTACTTGTGCAACGCATAGCTACTTGACCATAAAAGCTACATTAAATCTAAATATAGTTTTAGAAAGAGTGGTTCAATACCCCGAGGGCTTTTTTTCTTTTTTTTGATATGACGTCATTTTACCGCATGAGAGCACTCGGCGGGATTTCGTTTTTCGAAATTTTAAACCCCTGTAGATTCCGAATGGCTAATCAGATCAGACTAAATGGGATGTCATTTGGTGCAGAAAGAAAACCTCTAATAGAATAAATAAAAAAATCCCGAGTAATTAACTCCAAAATTGTTTTTTTTCTCGAAAAACCTCATTTTTTAGGCAAAAAAATATCGGAAAATAGCCCTACTTGTGCAACGCATAGCTACTTGACCATAAAAGCTACATTAAATCTAAATATAGTTTTAGAAAGAGTGGTTCAATACCCCGAGGGCTTTTTTTTCTTTTTTTTTGATATGACGTCATTTTACCGCATGAGAGCACTCGGCGGGATTTCGTTTTTCGAAATTTTAAACCCCCGTAGATTCCGAATGGCTAATCAGATCAGACTAACTGAGATGTCATTTGGTGCAGAAAGATAACCTCTAATAGAATAAATAAAAAAATCCCGAGTACTTAACTCCAAAATTAATTTTTTTTTCGAAAAACCTCATTTTTTAAGCATAAGTCGCCCTTAATGGATAAAAGTTTGGCCACACCTGTCATATATTGTTTCAATGAAAATGTTTGAACATGTTTATTTATGAAAACAAACTACTAGTAAAAAAAAAATAAAAACAATACTTTCTCTCTTTATATTTAAATATAGGTAAGGAAAAAAATTTTTTTTTTGAAATCAAGCAAAAGACGTTGTCACGTTAAAAAGCCACCGGCTGTGTAGAAGACACAGCTAACACCTATTTATTTTTTGAGTTAGACCTGTCTTGTACTGGACCGATGATATATCGTCTAAGATAAGGGCATTTGTTAGATGAGTTTGGGTTTCCCGCTTTCACATCCGAATCATATTTCGAGTCCAGGTGGCCAATCAAAAGACAAACTCATCTCGCAAATTTCTTTATCTTAAAAAATGTACAATTATAGACAAGATATTCCAAAGATATAGACCCAAGATGACAACAAAACACCCCCCTCGGAAAGAACGATTAATGAACGTTGAAAAGAAATTTTATTTACATCCCAAATACAGGGATTTATAAATATTAAGATTTTATCTTTTTAAGGGTTGAACGTTAAATTAAAAAGAATTTAATAAACTACATAATAATTAAAGCATTTTCTTTAAAATTAAATTTTTCTTATTTTTTACTTTCTCTTACCTATGTATATATGTAATATATATATAGAGAGAAAGTATTGGATTCATGTCAAAAATTCGATGTCGAGATTTTGATGGATCTTCACGTTTTGAGGTCCCCTGAATCCAAAAAAGTGGTTTTCGCGACATGGTCTGTCTGTGTGTGGGTGGGTGTGTGGGTGGGTGTGTGTGTCTGTGTTCAATTTTAAGCATGAAGAAATTGAGCTACGAGGTTGAAATTCTATATTTAACTTAATCACCCCCCGGGACCGGAAAAATAAGCTTTTAATCAAAATCGGCCAAAGATTACTAGTACTTTACTGATGTACTTTTTCAGTTTTTTTCGATTTTCTCAAAATTTGCTCCAACGATTTTTTTTAAAATTCAAAAATCAATTATTTTTTAGATGCTCTTTAAAATGTATATTCTCATTTTGCGATTGAAATCTTCTGAAGACCACTTTACTCTTGTATTTCATAGGGAAGATAGGAGAAATGGTTGCCATGGTAACAAAATATAAATATTTTCCCATACTTATAAATTTTACATCTGAATTCCAATGTTCCGTACTGTCGGGAACTAAATACATGTCGACACGAAAAATCTGGTGTGACAAGCACAGTGCACAACTTTCGATTACCGAAGGTAAGAGAAAGTTGTGTGCTGTGCGCCAGTCACACCAGATTTTTAATTTTCTTGTTCGTCATGTGAGCTAGAAAAATTTACGCGTCTTTATTATATCGTCAGCTACGCTTTGTTGAATTAATTAAAATTTATTTTATGAATTTTCTCATGTTGGAAGAATAAAAGGACAGGGAAGGCGAGCTAATTGTAACTCTAGCCCCTGGCAGGGTTGATTATTCATTCATAAATGATGGTCTCGGGTTCTAATCCCCCCCCCCCCCCTCTTCTCTCTCTCTCTCTCTTTCTCCTGACCATTAGATCTCTCTTTTAATTGATTCCATTTTGATCCGCTCCATGCCAATGAATAGATCTTGAATTATTATACCTTTCAATTAGAAATCCCCAAAGTAGTAAAAGTGTTCAATTACTCTGTAAACATTAATTTTCATTTGAGATTATTTATACCGTGGTAATAGAAACAAATATTGATATGAATTTTAATTTTTTGAAAATTTTCTGACATTATTGATGTATGAGGGATAAGGTGGCTATAGTTGCTATACAAGACTAACATTATAAATAACAAATGAAAAAAAAAGTAAAATGACCTCTGAGGAGATAATTGAGAAATTTTGAAATGTTTATAACATTTAGTTCAACAAATGCTGAAAATGAAAATTTGCGATACCGTAACATTATGTTTTCCGAGTTTATAACAAGTTAAAATATTTCGGACTTGATTCTGTTCAGGAGATTATTATTAGTATGCCACTAACACAGAAAACTCTCAACTTTTTTTACCTTCTCTTCCCTAGTTTGTAATTTTAATTTACAAAATGTTTTAACCAGAGCCTACAATCGAAACTTTAAAAATGATAAATACTGTACAATCATTAATTTGGAAATAATTCTTATTTATTTTTCCTTTACTCTTTGTTGGAGATCACTAGCCATGATAGGCCTTGAACGCTCCAATTTTTGATAAAAACTATTATTGCCTATCTTTCTGTCAAAACAGAAGAATTTTTTAATTTCTTAATAACGAAAAATGAATCAAAGTCCAAAGTCTGATCGCTCTAGGTTTTAGATCACTTTATAGGATTGGAATGCGGTGCCACCTGTTGGCAACATTTGTAACTAATTTCTAAACTTTCGTATCAATTTTTTACATATTTCAAAATAAACATATTATTTGTTTTATTCTTCTAGTGATCTTTGTCTTCGAGTTATTTAATTTTAAAAATAGCAAGCCCTTTATTAGACACCCTGTATATTGTGGTTAGTTTTATAAACACTTTTTTTCTCATCCATAGAGTGAGAGGAGGGAGGGGGGACAACAAATCTTTTCTTCAATCTCAGCAAATGGATGTTTATAATCCCCTCCCCCTCCCATCCCCCCTTGAATCACTAATTATCGTCCCTGTAAAAGGCAATATAAAGGAAATTAATTAAACTCTCTCTGTTCAGGGTTTGTTTAAGACTTGCACCAAATTCCCTTCTCAAAGACGTGTTGCTGAGACCAGCACAACTTGCTAAGACTTCCTCTCTCTCTCTCTCTCTCTTTCCCATCCCCTTTTTCATCTCGCCGCCTACGTTACATTCTGGGGGATCAGAAGGATGGGGGTTTCGATTTTGATTCGCTGCCAAACCAAGATAAATGACATCCGCGTGTACCATTACACCGTGAGATTAATTGGTATTATTTATAAACATAGACTAAAAACGAGATAAAAAAAAAAAATACAAACAAATTATTTGGGTATTTAAAATGAAATTAAAAGTAATTTTTCACTTGGAAAATTTATTTATTTTTTATCTCACATTAATATTCCAATCATATATTGGAAAAAAAAAATTTATAAACAAACATACCACAATTGATTGCTAGCTAGTCAAGCGGGCTTGAAAAAATTCTTTTAAATATTTAATTTCAAACTCTTTGCAAACAATTTTTTGCTGAATAATTTTTTTTATTTTGAACAGTTTATATACTCGTAGATATATTTTGGAATATTTTATTTAAAATAATGTGGAATTTTATAAAAATCAGAGTCCTTGGGGGGGGGGGGCAGTGGCGTAGCGAGCTTAAGACGCGCCCGGGGGCACAATACCTTTTAGCGCCCCCCCCCCCCATTCGAAAAACCTAATATTATACAGGGGCGTATATAGACATTTTTTTTCGGAGGGGCCCGAACTCAAAAATTTTCCTGCCTGCGGAAAATTTTTTGCCCTGCCGTTAAAATCATTTTATCTTTTTTTAGGAAGGCTAAATTTTGCGGAATTTTTTTCCCTTCCTGCGGAAAAGTTTTATTTTTTTTTGTGGAACCAAATTTTCCCATCACGCGGAAAATTTTTTCCCGGACATAAAAATTATTTTTTGTTTTGCGGACCATTTGACGCCCCCTTGTGAGTAGCGCCCGGGGCATGATGACCCCTCCCCCTCGCTACGCCACTGGGGGAGAATGCCCTCCCCTTTTGATTTTTGAACTTGTTACTTGTAAGTAACAATGGACGCTAGTATTAATATTTGCTGGACTCAGACCTGGCGATAAACAGGAAGAGGCTTTGAGGTGGTCAGCTGACTGAGATACTTGAGTACCCGGCATTCTAAATTCATTTAATTTCTTTTATTTTTTATTAAATTACATGTTTAATTCGGTTTGTGCTATAAATAATAAAATGAATAGGAAATTGTTTGAATAAAAGAAAGTAATTCTTCATTTAAATCAGATTAAAGAAAACGAAAAACGGAGGGAAACTGTCGAAAATTGTTGAAAAATGGCTGAATTCCTCTATAAAATCGAATAAGTTGCCCTGCCCGCCCTCACCCCAGGTGTAACTTGACATTAAGGTAATCTCTGCTAACCCAGGACGTCATTGCTATTTCCGGCCCTGAGTCTCATTTCCTCTCACAATTGCGCTTTATCTTGCATTCCTCTCTCTCTCGCCTCTTCTCCTGATCGGTTCTATTTCCTCTCACAGTTTAACCGAGATATACCTTGTTATATATATAAATCAGGACAAACTAACTCATAATTTCATATTCCAAATCTCTACGTCGAATCGAACATATTTGTCAAGAGTCAATAAGGGGAGAAATTTATATTCAAAAAGAAAAAAAAACTTCCATATAAATTGTTTTAATCTTTTTTTTTTTTTAGTAATGTCATCCAGAATCATTTAAATTCAGGCAATATTTTTTCTAAATTGACCAATCATTGGAAAGTAAAATTTTATATGAAAATCATTTCTATTATAGTAGTGTACAATTCAATAGTTCTTACATTTTTTGCTGTAATTTTTGCAAGGAAGCATATTTGCTTAGGCTGAACGCACACCGATCGAGCAAAACGTTTTCGGACAAAACCTTTTGTCCAAGAGCAAAACGCTCAATGGCAAAACATTTTGTTCAATGATGTCGAATCATGTCCAATTGTGTTTGTCTCCTCGGAGTGCGTTGACCCATCAGAAAAGCATTGAAAAAACAGTTTTAGACAAAAACGTTTTGTTCGAAAACGTTTTTGCTCAAATTGGTGTGCGTTCAGCCTTAGAAACATAGCAGACTAAAATATCCTTTTTTTTTTCTTATTTTAGTATATGTTTAATTTCATAAATAGAATAAATAAATAATTCAAAAATAATAATTTACTGTTTACTTTTATGTATATGAAACTATAATAAAAGAGTATTCCAAAGTGATTTCAAGAAATCGTAGGAATTTAAAGTAGCATCCGTTAGGTTGTATAAAATTGAATAAAAAATTTATTTATTTTACTCTTTTCGGCATCTTAGGCCATTTAGACGTTAAACGATAAACAAATATAAATATTACGATACATATTATCTAGGCACATTTATAATATTTATACTATTTGCTATCCAAATGATTTAAATAAATATTCATCGGACTGTTTGGGAACCGAACCCACTCCCCGTGGCTTTTAGGAGTACATTTTAGATTAATCATTAATTGGATATAACTATAGGGCTTGAAATTAAAATACCAACTCTCAATATGAAAAAAGCCAAATGAAGTTTTTATGATTGTAAGTTTGGTTTTCTTGTCGTTAAAAATTCCCTTATTATGGAATATATTGAATTTTTAGATCGAAAAAAATGTAGCTTCTGTTACAATGGATTGACTCTTTAAAGGCTCAGAAACTATTGACTCTTACAATTATACCCGTATTCATAGTCGTCCCTTGAGAAAAAGGAATCCTTATAATCTATAAAAATGTCGTAGACAGATCGTGAAATTAGACAGTTCATGAACCGTCTAGACATTTCATGAACTGCAGCCAGATCGCAAATGGTCAAACAGTTACATGATCTGGCTAAAAATTTTAGACAGTTCATGAAATGCAATTGGGCCTTAGATAGATCGTGTAATGCTCGAGAATTACATGAAATGTCTAAATTTTTTAGGTAGTTCATGAACTGCCTAACAGCAGTTTTGCCGGATCGTGTACTGTTTGTAAAGCAAATAAAGATCTCGAAAAAAGTCAATTTATTTCAATATTATTATTATTATCGATTACTAAATTTTCCAAATCTTCCTCACTTTGTAAATCTTGAGTTAAGGTTTCGCGTCTCGGGGTTCTAATTTTGGGAGATT
>JAKCPI010026136.1:0-10010 GCA_023213315.1 Euborellia annulipes | reverse complement strand
AATAAATTATATTAAAAGAAAATCCAATTCAAAGGGCTGTAAAACCTGAGGAGTAATTCAACCTTTTCGAGCCCCTGTCCCGTAAGCACCGAGATACAGTAAATTTTGTCGCTAAGAGTCAGGAATTCGCAAAGAATTATTCAATTAAATTTTCAGAAAGACGTTAAAATAAGCTTCAGAATTAAATATAATTTAAATAAATAATTCTGACACTACAGAACTAGATCAATGAAACTCGACTATAAAATTCAAAATTCTGTCCAAGGGGTAGTTCGAGATGGAAAATGTTAAATAAATAAACGATTTCATTTAAATAAACATTCTTTTTTGAAACATTTCTAACAAGTTTGCATTGGACAGAGAGTCGGAGTGAGAGGCGAGTAACTCCTGCACCTGTCGTTCCCGCATCATCGGACTACGCCAGTGATTTAGACTAGCGTTCTTTGACTATGATTATTTCCTATTTAAATAAAACAAAATTGGAAAGTTTTTTTTTCCCCATGGAAACAGATGAACTGATGAAAAAAGTATAAAATAAAAACTACCACCATAGTCTGAATGAATAAGCGAATTCCGAACAATGACGCTTTGGAACTTTTCTGTTTAAATTTTTGAAATTAAAAAAATCCCCAAAAATAGAAATATGAAATAAAATAAAAAAAGTTTTTGTTACAATAATAAGAGCAAACTATATTTTTCTAGCTTCAATATTCATTAATAAAAAAAGTCACAAGACATGGAATTTTTATATTTCATAAAAAGAATAAAATTATCGAGATATGAAATTAGAAAATCTTTATCAAACCGCATGACGCCTTTAATTAACCAGTAGTATCGGTACTTGGTATATAAAAAAAAACTTTTGGCCAAGCTCTAGCCATCAGGCCATTTTTCTATCTGTTTTACATATTTTTTTTTAACAATGATTTATTTTACATAATATAGTAATATATTTATTTATTACTACTGCTACTGCCTACTGCTTGGAATCTAATTCACCTCTACGCTGTAAAAAAAATTTTTGTTGATTTTACAATTGTTTAGGAAGCAAATTTCATACACACACAAAAAAAAATACTAAATTTAGTAAGTATTGTGGTTGAGTTAGTGGCTGTAGATAGAGGCTGCATCCTCGCTACCCAACATTTAGTAAGTCTTTGCAAAAACAATTTACAAATAAATTGTAATTTTCGAAAATTAGAGTGCAATTGTTTGATAATTTTAAAATTCCCAAACTGCTTTCGAAAAAAATACAATTTTTAACGAAAATTTCTATACAACGTATGTAAAATTACAATACATACTCTATTTTTCAAAGAAAATTGTAATTTTAAAATGTTTTTTTGTTGTAAATATTTGAACATAAATTTGTAAATTAAGTAGATAAATGCATAGTAGTTATAATTTACAAGGGAAATTTGTAAAATTTGTATTCCAAAACGCACTAATTTTTTTTTTTTTTTACATTGTACGTTATATGTTTCAAGGGTTTATTAAAATTAAAATCAAAGAATATTCTAACGTCTTACTGAATTTAAAATTAAAATGAGCACTTGATGTACATTTCGATATTGTTGCTATCCTCAGAAGCAATGCCGAAATATAGATAAGATATTCAATTTGATTTTAATTTTGTTAAAATGTTAATTTGATTTTAATTTTAATAAACCCATTAAACATACAATCTACTATTGCAAGTATTTGAATAAACAAACAAACAAAAATCTCATTAAATAGTGGGATTAATATTGCCAATGAAACGCAAATATAAATAGTCTAGGATTAGACTGGAGGTGACTAGACCAAGGAGAAAAAAAATCTATGTATCGAATAAAGTTAAAAAATGTTTATAAAAACCAATACATTGAAGAAGGGTTTTTATAAATGTGATGTTTTCTTTAATGAATCAGCATTAAGAAAAAAAATCTAATGCGACTCGTGCACAGCACACACCCTTCGGTAAGAGAAAGTTGTGCATCGTGCTTGTCACACCAGATTTTTTCTACAAAATTTCATAAAAATTGGAAAAGTTTTTTATATGAGTAAAAAGTTAAAGGGGACCGACTTCCTTTTGAATCGAAATTTACATGCAAATTGATGGGAATTATTGAATTTGTGTAATTTTCAAAAAATTGTATTTGTACTGATTGTACTGATTTGTACTGATTGATTAAATAAAGTATCCCTTTTTTTGAATGTTTGTTATTTTTTAATAGGAGAATTACATACAGTATGTAATTCGCTTCTGAAGATGACACATATGGTGTCGAAATACGTATAAAGTGTTAATATCAAATTAATATATTATTGAAACAGAAAACCTTGTGAATTTAATTCTCCTATTAAAGCATAATTAATATAGTTTCAACTAGAGCCAACGGTTACCAGTTTAAAATTAAATAATGTTTGTTATGTTTGGATAAATTAGAGTCCAGAGTTGTCTAAGCCACAAAAAAATAAATCCAGATTCCATTTTAGTTCAACTATAAATACAACGTGAGCCAAACCACTTTCTTAATTATATAGCCACTGACATCTATTAGAAATTAAACGGTTAGGTTTCCCTGGAGTGTGGAACGTCTCTCGGTTGTCATCAATATAATCGGATAAAATTTAAATAAACCTCTAAAAGGCCTCCGGAGCCAAGAGCGGGGAAAAAAACATTGTTATTAGGCGACTCAGGTACTGAACACACAAATGAATACTAGGGCCCAACCGAAACTTGTATTTCCTATAAAATTCCATATCATTTTACCTTTTTTTTTTTTTTTTTTTTTGAAATTTTTTCTGCCTTGCGGAAATTTTTTTTTTAGGGAGACAAAAATTTTTTTCCACACCTTTTCCGCATTTGCAAATCATTTGACCTTTTTTTTTGCATGCGGGACTCATCCCATCTTTTTCAGTCTCAGGTTTCTGCCGGCCGAAAGTTTCGGCTACTTTTTGGCCGAAACTGGCCGAAACAAAAACCGAATATTCGGTCAGTTCCTAATAAATACACTCAATTTGATAAGTGGAGAAAAAAAAAATTAAATTCTCAAGAGGGGAGGAGCGAAAAATTCCAGGAAATTCAAAATTTGCCCGTTGGAAAGCATTGAGATGTTGCTTCACTTATCAAAAATGAAATATTAAAAAGCCTATTAAAATTATTTATTTATTCAAAATATACAGACAATTAATTAAAATAATTAGATAATTAAATCTCTCAAATGAAAAATAATAAAAATTATCATATTAATTTTTTTTTTCCTTAGAGAGATCGGATAAAGACAGACAGACAGACGGACACCCCGCTACATTATATATAGATAGAGGGTATAATTTTTTTAATAAGTCAGATATGTATTTTTATTATTAATTGCCTGAAATGAGTGGATTAAAAAATTCCAGTACTCGATTAAGAAAAGACGAAAGTCCGCCGAAGGCGGGCGGAGCGACTAGTTATCAATATTTGTCAAAAATGAAGTTTGTGATTTTAGAGTTAACCAATTTTTTTTTTTTTTTTTTACATAATCAAAAATTTTCCAAACTAATAAAAATAAACACTTGTTATAGAGAGAGAAAAAAAAAGAAAATAATTCGAGAGGACACCTCTCAAATATTTACCTTTAAAAATGGAGTAAATCCTTAAATAAAATCCAAGTAAACACCACAACAACACCAACACAATTGCACACAAAAATCACAAATTAGTTAGCACAGGCACAAAACAAGAAGGGGAGGAACGAGAGCGCGAAAGACTCGACCGCACATGAGGGGTTGAAAGAGGGATACGTAGTAGTCGGGCATAGACAGAATCCAACAGACAGACGTGGACCAGAGCACAGCCGGATGACTACTGAAGTACGGAGCAGCGTGTGGAGCCAGGGATCCCCCCCCCCCACTCCCCCCTCGATCCTCTCTCTCTCTCTCTCTCTGGCTCTGACTTCGCCAATACACAGCCTCTGACACCGTTAGGAGATTTTTGTCAGTCGATATATTATTTATACAAATACATATTTATTTTGACCATTTCGTTTAATAAAAATTCTGTATACGAGTATAGGCTTACACCAAATAAAAATTCTGTCATTTAAAAAGAAAAGATAGCTGTAGGAATTTTCACATTCAGATTGATAAAATACAAATATTAAAGATGCGATGAGAGAAGTGACTGTCGAACAATCTATAGGCCCTATATGGACCCTGTTACGCATTAGTGTGTCAAGCGCCACCTACCGAGATTTGAGAAAATCAACATTAAAGTTTTTTGTTTTCATTGGATTATATATAATTTTTTTTTGTCAATTGTGCAAGTAACATTAAATATAAATTTTTATAGGACATATTTCATAAAAAATACTATTAATTATAGCATTTGAAACAATATTCCGTGCTTAACTCAATTTTTAATTTTTTTGGCGCTTGACACACTAATGCATAACAGGGTCCATATATAATAGCGGAGTGTCCGTCTGCCACCCTCCTCTGTTAGACCAACTTCCCGTTGAAATTTTGCAGTCTTATCTCAATAAGTTATGAAGAGTCCAGGAAAAATACTCGGGTCCGCAAATTCTCAAAATGGGAGGCGCCGAAAATTCAGAATTTGGCCTTTGGAAAGCATTGAGTTTTGTCTTGTCTTATGAAAAATAAAAGCCAATTACCCCTCAGGCCTTGGTGTAGGGGTTAGCCTGGTAGCCATTTGTACCAAGGGTCGCGGGTTCACATCCCGTTTCATGCAATGTTTTATTTCAATTGGATTGGCTACCAAGACGGGGTCAAAGTGGCTTTCGTTGCCGAAAATTACCTTAATGAAATAAAAAAGCCAATTAATTTAAATAATTAAATAATTAAAACTCTTAAATGAAAAATAATAAAAATTGTTATATAATAAATTTTTTATTTTTTTTTTTAATTCTTAGGGAGATCGGGGATGGATAAAGACAGACTGACAGACAGACGCGGCACCTCACCATTATATATACTATTATTATTCGTTTTTCTTTGAACCTTTATGATTCTTCCATAGGTTTCCCCAGGGCTCCGACACACCTAGGGTCCCCTATGGATTTGCTTCTTTTCCAGTGCTGCTCTTCCAACAAGGATAGTCAGCAGTCACTGGAAACCGGTATCGTGTTGGCGGAGTAGGCGCAACGAGCCGAGTAGGACCACTTTCTGCATCCGGCCTGCAATATTTTCTGCTTTCTGACTGCAGGCTGGAATGATCTTTAAGCTCGAGAGCAGCGAGTGCCTAATACCGCCGAGGACGCCAATGATGAGGACGACTATCTTGACCGAGTAGCCTCTATTCATCTGTCTCAGTTCGGCCGCAAGATCTTGGTATTTTGTCCGTTTATCCTCCTCTTTGGCTTCAATGTTCGCCTCGGCCGGGGCCGAGAACTCTATGATATAAATCATCTTATCCTTAACATCGAGGAGGACAATATCCGGCTTGGTGGCTTGAATCAGCCGGGTAGTTGAGAATGAGAAGTTCCAATATATGCGGCACCTCTCATTCTCAACAACGGACTCGATATCCCCGGGAGCGTATGGCAGCACAGGTGTCTCATCAACACCGTAGGAATGGCGCAAATGATAGTACAACACCCTCAATGCCGCATTGTGGCGGTACACATAGGCGGTGGGAGCATATTTTGGGCAGGCTGAAAGAAGGTGGTAAAGTGATTCCTCATGCTGCCCACAGGCCCTACAATCTGTAGAGCCTTCCACGCCCATAATACGTCGGCGATACGAGAGGGTGTTGATCACGCCATCCTGGCAGGCAAAGATGAATCCCTCAGTCTCGGACCTAAGCCCAGCAGCCATCAGGAAGCCGAACGTACGCGACGCCGACAGACCACAAGAATCAATTCCACGGAAAAAACTTCCATGTAATGGTCTGTCGACATGCTGTTGATATAAGGTCTTCAGTTCCGCCACTCTGACGCGGCGTCCGGCCTCAGACGGCAGAAGGCCTGCGAGATTATTCTCCAGCCCCCTCCGCCCCGCCAAGTCCAGTTCCAGACCAAGAGACTCCGCGGCCCGTTTTGCTGCCTTATATAGAAACGCTCCCACACCTGCCATTTCATGGTCATGGACCATCTGCAGAAGGGGATCTGACCGTTTTGAGACTTTGATGGCTGTCTGGAGGACTACTCGATCGTAGAGGCACTCCAGGCTCAGGGAGGCCCCGGCCCCCTTGACGGCGTGGGATGTAAAGCCGGGGAACCGAAGATCTGGGATGAAGACTGCGACTCATGTTCATAATCTTTCGAGTCATCCTGTCCAATTCGCGAAGCTCGTTTGCTAGCCACTTCACCGACCCAAAGGTATGAAGCAGGACTGGAACGGCAACCATATTCGAGGCGGTGATCTTATTTCTTCCTGTTAGTTCGGAAGACCAAATCCGTCTCATAATTCGCTTATACTTGCCGCAAAGAGACTCTTTGATGGAATTTGTATCTTGAGTCTGGCGCTGTGCCACACCTAGGTACTGATAAGTCTCCTCAGCGCCGAGATGGTGTATGACGCCTCCATCAATGAGCAACGCGTCCCGTTCAGAGCTCCCCGATCTTCCCCTTCCTAAGATGCACCACTGCGCACTTGTCCAACCCTAACTACTATTATTATACTATTATTATTATTATTATTATTAATTTTTTTTTTTTTAGAAAAAGAGTCAAATTTTTTAATAAGATAGATATAGATATGCATTTTTATTGCCTGAAACAAGTTGACTGAAGATTTGATTAAGAAAAGGCCGCAGGTGGGCCCGAGCTAGCTGGAGGGGGCGATGCTCCCCCTAGCCGAATGCGGGCGGAGCCGCTAGTAAGATAAATAAGAAGAGAATGCCAGTCAAACAGAATAGCCTCTAAATATAGTATGAAAATTCCAATGAAAGAAAACGTTTCGATTTTAATTAACTATCATCAGTTCTTATGGGAATACAGTAGAAGAGCGTCATCTAAATGAAAATATATCGACTTTATTATTGTAAATGTCAAAATGGCCTCCGATTCCAAAGCTATCGTCGTTTCAAACCAAAGTGTGTGCCATTTTGACATTAGTAATAATAAATCGGTCTTATTCTTATCGAGAAATAAAAAGAAAATACAAGATATAAACTTGTGTAATTTTAACGAGATATCTTCTTAACATTAAAGTCTATGTTTAACAATGTTTCGTAAAAATAAAGTTTTCTTTAGCCCTCAGGCTCATTTAATGGCTGCTTGGCTGCACTCTAAAAATAAAAAGGGAATTTTTTTTTTCTGAATGAATGTTATTTGTTGTATTCTGGCCAAAATGTTTTCCTTTAAGGTTTTTTTTTTTTTCTCTTTCTCTTTTAATGACGCTTATGCCCTTGCATTTTTTACCTTAAATATTCACCGTTTTTTTTTTTTTTTTTTTGTTCAACCTTGTATTGAATCAGATAAAATTATAGTTTCTAGGTAAATGATAGATTGAAAGTTTAAGCTCATTAGAATAAAATGATTTTTCTTTTTTTGTCTCCATTTGTGCGACTCATTATAGGCTATTTTTGTTTAAGTATGGTAGACCTTTAAAAAAAAATTCGAAATCGGTAGCTATTAATATTACGTAGCCTGTCTGCTCTCAATGTCAAGGACATTTGGGATCTTAGAATATTTTATTCGCCCCTCCCCCCACCCTGGACTCTCCTCCAGCTGGCGAGGGTCCGCCTGCGGCCACCCTCGCCTTTTCTTTATCAAGTGCCGCAATTTTTCAGTCACCTCATTTCAGGCAATTAATAATAAAAATACATATCTGGCTTATTAAAGAATAACACTCCCATATTCCTTAATATCTTTATATACAGGGTGCCCGAAATAACAGGTACCTAGAAAAGGAGATGATTCTACATGAAAAAATAAAACTTTTTTTTCCTATAAACTTAATATGCCCAGACGCTTCGTTTTTAAGATACAGGGGGTCAAAGTTGAATTTTTGTTTTTTGCTAATATCTCGAGAACCGTTTGAGACACAATGTTTAGCTTCTGTACACTATTTATGTTGATTATTCCGCTTGTTTTATGTGTAAAGTTTTTTGAAAAAGCCAGTGGCGTAGATTTAAGCACTTTGAGTGTTTTACCTCTCCTAATTTCTTAACCACTGAGATAAATGCGATTTCCAAATGCGTTTTCGAACCGCCAATGTTTTTTACACAAAAATGATACTTTTGGATAACAGCTCTAAAGTTAACCGTTTTTGAAAAAAATCTCAAACAAAAAAAAAAAAAAAAAAAAAATTAAACCTTGACGTCCTATATCTTGAAAACGAAGCGTCTGGGCATATTAAGTTTATAGGAAAAAAAGTCTTATTTCTTCATGTAGAATCATCTCCTTTTCTAGGTACCTGTTATTTCCGGGCACCCTGTATAATGTAAGATGATGAAATAAAAACAAGACTTGTTTTAGGCACAAATTATTTAAAAAGAAGTTCTACCGCTTTATTTAAATCACAACATTATTACTCTGGGCACTTTTTTTGTAATAAACAAGAAAAAAAGTCATTGCCATTGGTTTGTTTACAATTGTGTAAATGAAATGCCAGTTATCTCAGATATAGGTTAATGGCGCTAGGTTCCTTCGTGCATAACATCGTCCATATATAATTTGTTTGTAATAATAAATTTATTTCTTAGCAACCAGTCAAGAAGATGTAGGGCCTAATTCTTAAAATTATTTTTGCAAATGTCAACGTTTCGGTCTTCATCAAAGATGTAAAAAATTAAAATTTTTTTTCCTTCTCTGTCTGTTTAGAAATAAATTCAAATTTCAAAGAATATTTAATACTTTGATCCCAAATGCCCTTGACCCATGGAGAACAAATTTGCTGGCTCGCTTTGCCTTTTGAACGAAAAGTTAGCAAGTTTTTTATTTTATTTCATTGGGTTTCGAAATTCGAAGCCTTTCGGCGCCCCTGGAGGGGGGAGGTTTGGCGCCGTCGTGCCCCGCACTTATGTATGCCGCCTATATTTTAAGCAAATCTATTCTGACAGAGCTCTTTGTGTGTGTTTTTGTCTTTTCTGGCGAAATCCTACTTGTTTTATTTTTATGCAAGAAAATGAAATCTTTTTAAATTTAGAACAATTTTTATGAATTTTTTTTAAGTCAATTCAAATAGAGTGTTCTCGCTTTGGACGGGAAGCGAATCTCTGATCTAGCCCAAGAAGCTTTATCACGGGTCAAGCTCTGCGACTTGCTTTAATTAATTAAAATTTCTAGCTGCCACTTATAAAACAGCCTTGTAAAGTGACGTCAGAACCTTCCCCCTCCTGCAAATGGATATAAAGAAAATTTAAAGCCTAACAAGTACAAGATTTTATTAACCTGTTAAAGAGAAATAATTATTCGAATTAGATATAAAAAATACAAGCAGCGCCGCCCGCGGCCTCGCGCCTAGCCAGGGGGGCTTCGCCCCCCCCCCTGGACCTCCCTCCAGCTGGCTCAGGCCCGCCTGCGGCTGACCCACGCCTTATGGCAATATTATTATTTTTTTTTTTTTTAACACTTTTTTCCCATTCCCATACACAGTCTTCTTGGCAACTCAGGTCATATAAGACTTATTACAATAATGTATTTAATAACATATACGTATATTGGGGGTCCAGGCATTTTATTTAAGCCATTTTGTATCCAAATGGCTTATATAAAATCATCGGGCTGCCTGGGATCCAAACCCGCGACCCTTTGGTATACAAAGCAGGCGCGCTACCATCCACACCAAGCACGAGGGCGAAATGAAAATTATAATTACTATTCCAATCCATTGCCTGCTTGAGACATCATCATCAGAACTTTATTACTTATTGAGTTTGTAATAAGGTTCTGATGAAGATGTTTTAAAATCGAAATGTACATAAATAAAAAAAAACTTTTTTTTTTTAAACTAAACCTAGTGTTTACTTTTAATTATTTTTAAATTATAGTTTAAAAATTAATATTTACATTTGTTAAGATGTTTCGAATTGGATACTAAATGGTAAAAAAATAAACCTGCCTGATATAAAAAAAAAA
>JAKCPI010026135.1:0-11422 GCA_023213315.1 Euborellia annulipes | reverse complement strand
AATCTGGTGTGACTGGCGCACAGCACACAACTTTCTCTTACCTTCGGTAATCGAAAGTTGTGTTCTGTGCTTGTCACACCAGATTTTTTGTGTCGACATATATTTAGTTCCCGACAGTACGGAACATATGAATTCAGATGTAAAATTTATAAGTATGGGAAAATATTTATATTTTGTTACCATGGCAACCATTTCTCCTATCTTCCCTATGAAATACAAGAGTAAAGTGGTCTTCAGAAGATTTCAATTGCAAAATGAGAATATACATTTGAAAGAGCATCTAAAAAATAATTGATTTTTGAATTTTAAAAAAAATCGTTGGAGCAAATTTTGAGAAAATCGAAAAAAACTGAAAAAGTACATCAGTAAAGTACTAGTACTCTTTGGCCGATTTTGATTAAAAGCTTATTTTTCCGGTCCCGGGGGTGTTTAACTTAAATATAAAATTTCAACCTCGTAGCTCAATTCCTTCATCCTTAAAATTGAACACACACCCACACACACACCCACCCACCCACCCACCCACCCACCCACAGACAGACCATGTCGCGAAAACCACTTTTTTGGATTCAGGGAACCTCAAAACGTGTATATCCATCAAAATCTCGACATCGAATTTTTGACATGAATCCAATACTTTCTCTCTATATATATATATTACATATATACATAGGTAAGAGAAAGTAAAAAAATCTGGTGTGACTGGCGCACAGCACACAACTTTCTCTTACCTTCGGTAATCGAAAGTTGTGCACTGTGCTTGTCACACCAGATTTTTTGTGTCGAAATATATTTAGTTCCCGACAGTACGGTACATTTGAATTCAGATGTAAAATTTATAAGTATGGGAAAATATTTATATTTTGTTACCATGGCAACCATTTTTCCTATCTTTCCTATGAAACACAAGAGTAAAGTGGTCTTCAGAAGATTTCAATCGCAAAATGAGAATATACATTTTAAAGAGCATCTAAAAAATAATTGATTTTTGAATTTTAAAAAAAATCGTTGGAGCAAATTTTGAGAAAATCGAAAAAAATTGAAAAAGTACATCAGTAAAGTACTAGTACTCTTTGGCCGATTTTGATTAAAAGCTTATTTTTCCGGTCCCGGGGGGTGTTTAACTTAAATATAAAATTTCAACCTCGTAGCTCAATTCCTTCATCCTTAAAATTGAACACACACCCACCCACCCACCCACCCACCCACCCACCCACCCACAGACAGACCATGCCGCGAAAACCACTTTTTTGGATTCAGGGGACCTCAAAACGTGAAGATCCATCAAAATCTCGACATCGAATTTTTGACATGAATCCAATACTTTCTCTCTATATATATATTACATATATACATAGGTAAGAGAAAGTAAAAAAGAAAGAAATGAGAGAAATAAAATCCTAACATGACTATTAGAATATTTTTTTTTTTTTTTTTTTGAGAGATGCATTTAATATTTCTTAAATATTTCCTATACTTTTTACATAGAAAGAGATAGCCATTGTGATAATTTGCATTTAAACCCCTAAAACCGATTCTATCCAGGATTTTGGATTTGGATTGAAATCTACCAGATAACGAGCATTTAGGACTTGAATTTCAATTCAAATTCTCTCTGAGGATCTAGGTTCGGATCTAAATGCTTTTCCAAAGAGAGATAGCTCCTAATTTTAAATCGTTAAACAAAATTATTTAATTACAGTATATATGAAATTGAAATAAAAAGTTTGAATGAATCTGCCTCAAATAAATTTCCAGCGACATACGACATATGCCCTAATTAATAATTATTGAAAATACTTTTATTTAATGGATGATCAGAGGAACAAGATATTAGACATATAAGCAGCCAAGGATAAAACATACATATATACATGTTTTAAGGTCCCCTGAATTCAAAAAAAGTGGTTTACGCAAAATGGTCTGTCTGTGTACAAAATATCTCTCAAGAACGAAAACAGCTAGGAGGTTGAAATTTTATATTTAAGTAAGGCACCCCATGGGACGTGACATGAAGCTTTTGAACAAAATCGGCTAAAGAGTACTATTAGTACTTGACTGATGTAGTTTTTCAGTATTTTATGATTTTCTCTAAATTCGCTTCAACGATTTTTTTTAAATTCAAAAATCAATTATTTTTTAGATTCTCTTTAAAATTTATATTCTCATTTTGTCATTGAAATCTTCTGAAGACCACTTTACTCTTGTATTTCTTAGGAAAGATAAGAGAAATGGTTGCCATTGTAACAAAATATAAATATTTTCCCATTCTTATAAATTGTACATCTTGAAATTCGAATGTAGCCCTCGGGGCGTGGTGTAGAGGTTAGCGTGCTAACCTCGTATACCAAACGTCGTGGGTTCGGACCCCAGGCAGTCCGATGATTTTATTTAAGTCAATTGGATACCAGATGGCTTAAATAAGAATGCCTGGACCCCATATATGTATATTTATTCAATAACGGTTATCGTAAATGTCTTATATGGCCTGAGTTGCCGAAAAGACTGTATGAATGCTTGTGTGATTGTGAGTGTGAATGAGAAAAAAGTGTGAATGTTTTAAAAAAAAAAAAAAAAAAAAAAAAAAAAATTCGAATGTAGCCCTCGGGGTTTGGTGTAGAGGTTAGCGTGCTGACCTCATATAACAAACGTCGCGGGTTCGGACCCCGGGCAGTTTGGATACCAAATGGCTTAAATAAGAATGCCTGGACCTCTAATATGTGTATATTAACAATAACGGATATCGTTTAAAGTCTTAAATGGCCTGAGTTGCCGAAAAGACCGAGAAGTCTGGTAACCCTATCTATAACCTTTCAAGGCTTATGTCTGACTCACCTAGAATAATAATTAATTAATTAATCCATCTCTCATAAAATTTCATTTAAATCAAAATAAATCAAAAACTTTAAAACTAAATACCATAGATAATTAACTTCTCCATTTAAAGCGAGAATTACGCTAGGATTTAGATAAATCAACTGGCAATCCCTGAATTTGTATGTTTATCTTATACAATGTTTATAACCTACATAATAAAAAAAAAAAAAAAAAAAAAAACTAATCAATGACTGAAGCGAAGCCCACGGGGCGTGGTGTAGAGGTTAGCGTGCTAACCTCATATACCAAACGTCGCGGGTTCGGACCCCAGGCAGTCCGATGATTTTATTTAAGCCATCTGGATACCAGATGGCTTAAATAAAAATGCCTGGACCCTAATATATATAAATTCATAAATAACGTTTATCGTAAATGTCTTATATGGCCTGAGCTGCCGAAAAGACAGTGTGAATGTGTGTGTGAGTGTGAGTGTGAATGAGAAAAAAGTGTGAATGTTTTTTATAAGAAGAAGAAGACTGAAGCGAAAGAAACATTATTTATAGTTGAAATAATCATTTTATAGAGTAATATTAATTTTATTATAATTTGTTATTAATAAATTGAATCAGAATTTCGTGCTTCTATACTATTATATAAAAGACAATCTCTGTCTGTCTGTCTGTCTGTCTGTCTGTCTGTCTGTCTGTCTGTCTGTCTGTCTGTCTGTTTGTAACGCATAGACTCCGAAACTACTGGACCGATTTTCATGGAGTTTTTTTTAATGGGTAGGGAATTTTCCGGGGGTGGTTTTAGGCTATCATTATATCGAATTAGGGGTAGGAACCCCCCCTTTTTGGGGGGTTATCAATTACCCCATAGCAAAGCATTGGAAAACAGGATCTAACTCGCTTTATGAAAAATATATTTATCAAATCTTTAAAATGAAAAATAAAAACTCTTCCTCCCCCTAACAATTCGACATTTGAAAAGATTTTTCCGCTCTGCGCCCCCCCCCCTAAAATTTTATTTTTTTTATTTTTCATTCGATTTTAATAAAATTTAAAATGTTGCTTTCTTAGGGTGTAAATAATTGAAAAATGGTATTTTAGACATCAGAAAGTTCAATCACCCCCCTGACCCCCCTAAAATTTATTTTTCATTCGATTTTAATAAAATTTAAAATGACGCTTTCTTAGGGTGTAAATAATTGAAAAATGGTATTTTAGACATCAGAAAGTTCAATCACCCCCCTGACCCCCCCCTAAAATTTATTTTTCATTCGATTTTAATAAAATTTAAAATGACGCTTTCTTAGGGTGTAAATAATTGAAAAATGGTATTTTAGACATCAGAAAGTTCAATCACCCCCCTGCCCCCCCCCCTAAAATTTTTTTTTCATTCGATTTTAATAAAATTTAAAATGTTGCTTTCTTAGGGTGTAAATAATTGAAAAATGGTATTTTAGACATCAGAAAGTTCAATCACCCCCCTGACCCCCCCCTAAAATTTATTTTTCATTCGATTTTAATAAAATTTAAAATGACGCTTTCTTAGGGTGTAAATAATTGAAAAATGGTATTTTAGACATCAGAAAGTTCAATCACCCCCCTGACCCCCCTAAAATTTATTTTTCATTCGATTTTAATAAAATTTAAAATGACGCTTTCTTAGGGTGTAAATAATTGAAAAATGGTATTTTAGACATCAGAAAGTTCAATCACCCCCCTGCCCCCCCCTAAAATTTTTTTTTCATTCGATTTTAATAAAATTTAAAATGTTGCTTTCTTAGGGTGTAAATAATTGAAAAATGGTATTTTAGACCTCAGAAAGTTCAATCACCCCCTGCCCTTCCCCCCCTTATATTTATTTTTCATTCGATTTTAATAAAATTTAAAATGACGCTTTCTTAGGGTGTAAATAATTGAAAAATGGTATTTTAGACATCAGAAAGTTCAATCACCCCCCTGACCCCCCCTAAAATTTATTTTTCATTCGATTTTAATAAAATTTAAAATGACGCTTTCTTAGGGTGTAAATAATTGAAAAATGGTATTTTAGACATCAGAAAGTTCAATCACCCCCCTGACCCCCCTGAAATTTTTTTTTCATTCGATTTTAATAAAATTTAAAATGTTGCTTTCTTAGGGTGTAAATAATTGAAAAATGGTATTTTAGACATCAGAAAGTTCAATCACCCCCCTGACCCCCCCCTAAAATTTATTTTTCATTCGATTTTAATAAAATTTAAAATGACGCTTTCTTAGGGTGTAAATAATTGAAAAATGGTATTTTAGACATCAGAAAGTTCAATCACCCCCCTGCCCCCCCCCTAAAATTTTTTTTTTCATTCGATTTTAATAAAATTTAAAATGTTGCTTTCTTAGGGTGTAAATAATTGAAAAATGGTATTTTAGACCTCAGAAAGTTCAATCACCCCCCTGCCCTTCCCCCCCCTTAAATTTATTTTTCATTCGATTTTAATAAAATTTAAAATGACGCTTTCTTAGGGTGTAAATAATTGAAAAATGGTATTTTAGACATCAGAAAGTTCAATCACCCCCTGACCCCCCTAAAATTTATTTTTCATTCGATTTTAATAAAATTTAAAATGACGCTTTCTTAGGGTGTAAATAATTGAAAAATGGTATTTTAGACATCAGAAAGTTCAATCACCCCCCTGACCCCCCTGAAATTTTTTTTTTCATTCGATTTTAATAAAATTTAAAATGTTGCTTTCTTAGGGTGTAAATAATTGAAAAATGGTATTTTAGACCTCAGAAAGTTCAATCACCCCCCTGCCCTTCCCCCCTTAAATTTATTTTTCATTCATTTTTAATAAAATTTAAAATTACGCTTCCTTAGGGTGTAAATAATTGTAAAATATATTAATCAAATATTTAAAATAAAAAATAAAAACTCTTTTTCATAATTAATTAAAATACATTTATCTGGACAACTCTTAGTCATATCCCGAGACGCCGCCCGCCAGGGTCTAGCGGGGTAGGGTTGCCGAAGGCAACCCTACCGCAGCTAGTGATGTAATAAAAAAGTCATTTCGTGTAGAAACAAATCATATTTAATTATTCAAAATAATTTTTGAAATGCATCAATTAAATTTCATTTATTTATTATTCTCTTAAATTGCTTTGTTTTTTTTCTGTTTATTTATTATTAAATTTTTTTTTATAAATTAGTCTTGTCGTAAAATCATGTTCGATGATGTAACATATTTTAAGAAAATAAAATAACCTTTTACGGCTAGATATAAGCCGGATGGTAGTCAGAAAGTGAAGGGTTGACTTACCCCCCCCCTCATATAAATAAATTTGAATTAATATATTTTGAGATTTCGGGCCAGAGGGGTTGATTGTCACTCTGAAATCCTATTTCATTCGTTTGAAGACCATTATAAGTTAATTGCTTTTTACTTTCTCTTACCTCTATATATGTTAATATATAGAGAAAAAAGTATTAGATTCATGTCAAAAATTCTGTCGAGATTTTGATGGATATACACGTTTTGAGGTCCAAAAAAAGTGGTTTTACGCGACATAGTCTGTCTGTGAACAAAATATCTCAAGAACGAATAGAGCTATGAGGTTGAAATTTTATATTTAAGTTAGGCACCTCCCTGGTAAGTGACACGAAGCTTTTGAACAAAATCCGTCAAAGATTATTAGTACTTTACTGATATACCATCTATTGCAATAGTATTGAGAATAAAGCCCGGAAGTTAGGCAGCCCAAATGGCAGCTGGTCTGACTTAGAAATAGCTTTTTCAAAGCAGACAAATGGGCGATCGGCTTTTATTACCATAAAAATTTATCTTTTTAATATATTAGTGAACGTGTGCCATTTGGGCTGCCTAACTGCCGGGCTTTAGTCTCAATACTATTGCAATAGATGGTACTTTTTCAGTTTTTTTCGTTTTTCACAAAATTCACTCTATCGATTTTGATTAAAATTCAAATATCATTTATTTTTTAGATGCTCTTTAAAATGTATATTTTCATTTTGCTCTCAAAATTATTTGAAAACCACTTTACTCTTGTACTCCATAGGAAAGAGAAGAAATGGTTGCCATTGTAACAAAATATAAATATTCTCCCATGTTTAAAAATTTTACATCTTGAATTCCAATATATTGGCAGAAATAAATAAATCTCGACCCAAAAAATCTGGTGGGGCAAGCACAGAACACAACTTTCTCTTACCGAAGTTAAGTTGAGCGACCAGTCACACCAGATTTTTATTTCATGGTTAAAAAAAAATGAGAAATTTAAATATTAATTCATTTTTGTATTAATTTATTTTAATAATAATCGCGCTCCCATTGGGTCTAATGCATCTACTAAACGTAGCAGCCAAGATGCTATTGGAATAAATTTCTAATGCTCGCTTCCGGGCCATGCCCTGGCGGGGCCCAGAAGAAGTGGGGATGGATTTTGATTGATACGTCATCACCTCTCCTCCATTTGCTTAGACTCACTCAGTCGCCTGCTGTCTTCTCCTCCAAATTGTATCATTGGACCGCATTGGACAATACCTTTGCCTATGTATTCTTCTCAGAGCCCCATTCCCCTAAAAAGCCATTCGCGGCGCTGCTTGCTCCAGTAGCCATCTTGGCTTCAACCAGACAACATTGAATCTGTGCTTTTCTTAACAAAATATTCGCGGTCATCATGGCAAACCGACGCCGTTCGTTTCTCATGCTCTCTTTATGTTTACCTCCGTTCCTCTACAGGTATTTTATATTTTATTTCAAAATAATATAAATAATCAATAAACAAACATATTAGAATATAATTAATATGTTGAATTTATAAAAAAAATTGCAATTTTTACTTTTTAATTTCTTAACCTATAAGAAATTTAATTATTACAATGAGAGTTAGGATATCGATTTTTTTCGTTTATATATCAGAAGTGTTTTCGGTAGAAAGCAAACGTCCAATTATGGATTTAAAATATTTTAATCTCCTTGCTGATTAAACAGTTAAGTTTTATTATAGGCCTATATTGTTTTTTCATTTTCTATTTTAAGATCTCTCACTCAAAGGAAAGAAAATAAATACGTTTTCTCGTCTGAGAATTCATTTCGTTGGTCTTGGAATATTTTAAGTTCTCTTTCTATCCTTTAAAAACCAACTGAGACCCCTTGGAATTAATCTTCGCCTCTCCTCGTCTTATTTAAATACATTTTGGGGGACAAGAGAAAAAATTGATGACAAAAATTATACTATCTCTCTCTCTCTCTTTCTATTTATGCAAATTGACTGTTTTCTTTTCCCACTTTAATAAAATTCTATTATGATTTTCTATTTTAACATTCTCCGGTTCTCTCGCGACTACAAGTCAAAACTTGTTTGTAGCACATACATGCACACATTATTAGATGATCTCTATATGACGGGAGGTAATAAAAAACAAATTTTTTTTCTAAAATATAAAATAATTTCTTGGAAGAGATTACTCTGTGGTTCTTATGCTTTGGGTTGAATATAAAAATGTTTTCTAATTTAAGTATATACATTCTGGCGTTACTGAATGTAATACAGTAGCCAAATAAATCCTAAAATAATAAAAAAAAAAAAATTATTATTTTATCCTAAACATACATCTGGGGCAATATAAACTTAAAGAAAATATTTTTTATAATTATCCTACCCCATGCCAAACAAATTTGTTAATAAAAATATCTTAATTTTGTTTGTTTGTTTTTGTATTGGACATTCATTTTATTGTAGAGTTCTATATTTACAGTGACGCAACCTCTGGAAGAGGTTATAATTTATTTTAAGGAAGATTTGCATCCCCAATGGAATGGGGAGAGGGTTATGATTTTTTTCTCTTTGGCTAAAAGCACAATCCTCCGGGAGTTTTATGGTTTAATAATGTTTAAAACAAATGCAAACATTTTTTGAAACGACTAAATTTTCTCTTCTGTTGGCGGAGGGTTAAACTCCACCTTCCTAGTTGCGTCACTCTTTATTTTAATTTGACGTCGAGTTCATTCAAATTTTATTTGAAGAAAAAAACTTTAAATATAATAAATTAATTTAAATAGTGGTGTTTGAGATTATATACTTGAGTTTGTTGGTCTTCATCCTGGAGTAGGCTAATACAAATCAATTCAGTGGCTGTTTTTCTGTAAACAAGAGAAGGAGCAGGTGAAACCAAAAAACTCATTCTTTCTAACCGTATATTCCCCATAATTGTACCTCTTAAGCAAGGGCGGATCCAGAAGTGTTTTTCGGGGGGGGGGGGGGTAATCTGGGGACTCGTCGCACAGCACACTATTTTTTTCTTAATTTCAGTAATTTAAAGGCGCATTCTGTACTTGCTTGCCAGAAAATAAATACACATCAAATTTTTAAGTATTAATTTTTAAAATTTTACATCAAAAATAAATTTTTTTGCGAAAAAAAGGTATTTTTTTCGAATCTCGGGGGGGGGGTAATTACCCCCCTTACCCCCCCCCCCACGCTTGTATCCGCCCTTGCTCTTAAGACAGAGGAGTTATTCAAGCCGATAAACTTTTTCGTGCCCCTCTAATCTGCCTCTATAGACACATGATTTGTAAGGCGTTGTCACGTCAAAATAAAAAGCTTCGATTTTTCACAATCCAATGAGACTTTTCGGGTTAATTTTATTGACCCTTCTTCTTTCAAAATTGTTAATGTCCCGGAGTTGGTCTGTAACATACAAATTATGCTAATATAATGTTGAAAGGACATTCATTTATTTATTCAATAATTATTTTTTGGGTTTTAGCAAGTCCGTAGCATAAATTGTTCTCTTTTGAGACCTCAGTACAAAAAACTAATGCTTTACTCAGGAATAAAAAAATAGAAGAAAATCCTGATTGCATTTTCTTCTATTTTTTTATTCCTGATTAAATTTTACCATTCTTATAATAATAACCTCTGCGCCAAAGACCAAGGGAAGGAGGGTTGAACACTCCCCAAAAGTAAAGTGTTGGTAATAATAAAATAATTCTAAATTATTTTATTATTACCAACACTTTACTCAAATTCAATAAATAAACTATAGTGAAGTTCGAACTTAGAAAAAATATATTAAATATCAGCATTATCCACTATTAATTCAATTTTACATTAGAAAAATTATTGTCTTAGGCCCATTCTACACGAGCGTTTTTGACCTGTTTCTAACGCCGCGATTATGACGCGTTTCTAAAGCTGCGATTTCAACGCTTTGCCTATTAGGGCTGGACGGTAATGGATTTTCATTACCGACCTCGATAATGAAAAAAAAACCGGTTTTTCTCGAAAGTCGGTAAAAATTTTTTACCGCCCGCGGAACCAAAGTTTGCCGCCGCGGAACATTTTTTTTTTTGCGGAACCAAAATTTTTCCCAGGCCGGAAAAATATTTTACCTTTTTTTTAGAGAGCCAATTTTTTGCCGAAACATTTTTTTTTTCCCGCGGAACCAAAATTTTTCCCCGGCCGGAAAAATATTTTACCTTTTTTTTTTAGAGACGCCAATTTTTTGCCGAAACATTTTTTTTTTTTTCGCAGAACCAATTGCCGAAACATTTTTTTCCCCGCGGAACCAAAATTTTTCCCCGGCCGGAAAAATATTTTACCTTTTTTTTAGAGACGCCAATTTTTTGCCGCCGCGGAACATTTTTTTTACCGCTCGAAAAAATAGGTTTTTACCGACTTTCGAAAAAAAAAACCGGTTTTTATCGAATTAGAGGTTCGTTACCGCGTTTTCGGTAAAAAATTTTTACCGGTTTACCGTCCAGCCCTATTGCCTATTCTACACAGGCGTTTTGAATGCATTTTTGACGCGTTTCTAACGCCGCGTCAGAAACGCTCGAACGTCAGCTAATCCGTTCAAAACGCCCGTGTAAAATCCCTCATTTAAACTCCTTGAGTTCTGTTTGACTCGCGCTTTTGAAGCTTCAAGGTGCGATCACACCGGGACCTGACTTGTGTTTACTGACTGGAGTTCTAACCGAATCCGAATTGAGGGGGGTCACACACTAAAACTTGACTGGAGTGACGTAATCTCACTTTTCTGTTATTTGGTATATAAGTATGTCGAAGAAGTAAACAATGTTTTTTACTTGAATGATACTATTTTCCTTCCCAGCAATTTATTTCTAAATAAACTTAATAAAACTAATTAATGTTATATCAATAAATATTTTTACTAAATTTTAAGTAAAAATATTTCTTAATTGACTATTTAAAAAATAATATCTTATTAATTTAAAAAAATTTGGAAACTATTTGTTTTGACTAACATATATTTCCTGCAATTTTTATTAAAAAATAGAAGTTATCTCAATATTATTATTTATTTGTACTATTATTACTTAAATAAAGCCTTATATTGCCAAAAACGTCTTTATTAAGGAACCGATCAAACAGCTGATTGAAAAAGTCGGCCATGTTGGCTTCCCAGCCAGCCGGAGTCAGGTCCCGATCCAACAAAATTGGTTAGCCACCAGAGTCGGTATCGTGACGTAGCTCCGCTCAACTCCGTTTCGGCAGCAGTGTGTGCACCTCCATAGAAATACATAGGTTGGGTCCGCCACCGGGCTCAACTCAAGTCAAGTCAGGTTCCGGTGTGC
>JAKCPI010026134.1:0-10119 GCA_023213315.1 Euborellia annulipes | reverse complement strand
AAATATGGGGATTAAAATTTCTATTCTTTTTCGTTCAAGCTACTAGTTCAATAAAAATGAAAATTTGATTGTACATAAATAAATACCTAAAGTACTTCCACCACCTTTGGTAATCTATTATAATAATTGAATCAATTTTCAAAAAGGTCAAATAGCTAAACCAAAAAGCTTTTAGTAAAGCCATTAATAAAATTCTTCTAGAGAAACATGTTTCAAATAAAAAAAAAGTTTATCCATAGAACAACTAAAAAAAAAAAACTGTTTACGTATAGCGAAATTAAATGAAACATCCTTCTTTTTCCTCGATGTTTACATAGAGGCTACTACAAGTCATTTGTTTGGATTCTCCAATAACATTTCCATAAACCCTCATTTTCTCTTTCTTTTGATTACAATTTAAATGAAAACGACAGTATTTAGAAATGTTCTTGTCTTTTTAAATAAACCTCGCTACGAATGACTTGTCTATTTTAATTGGATTTGAATATTTACTAGGGATATCTTTAAAGAATTGAGATTAAATGAATGAATGTGTAATTTTGTGGCTGGAGAATTGTATCAAGTAAGAGAGAATGTAACATTTAATCATCTAATGTAAAAGAGAAGTTAATAACGAAAATAAAATGAAAAGCTCCTTGAGAAAATGATAATTTTGCCAATGCAAATCCTTGGTCAAAATAGGACGCAGATTTCACCGACTACAACCCAAAGAAAAAAAAAAGTTTGTCAATGAAGTCAGTGGCTGTTTTTCAAAAAACAGGAGAAGAAGTGGGTGCAGCCAAAAATAAAAGCCTCCGATTTAATACAATTCAATTAGACGTTTTGGGTGAATTTTATTTACTCATCTTCAAAATTGTTAAAGTCCCGTATTTGGTGAATAGGCTGTGTGAATGTTGCCCTATTGATCAACCAACAACCAATTTTGAAGGACTGAAGATGGTTAAATAAAATTCACCCGAAACGTCTCGTTGAATTGTATTAAATAGGAGGCTTTCATTTTTGGCTGCACCTGCTTCTTCACCTGTCGAAAAAAAGTTTGGTCACCTCCGTATACTTAGGATTTAAGATAAGGCTGATTATCTTTAAAATCTAAATAAAATTGTTAGATTCCCTCGGGCTTGGAGTAGTTGGTAGCGTGCCTACCTTCTATACCGAACGCCTCGGGTTCGACCCCAGTCAGTCCGATGATTTCATTTAAGCCATTTGGATACCAAATGGCTTAAATAGAAATGCCTGGACCCCCAATAGATATTATCATATATAACGGTTATCGTAAAGTCTTATATGGCCTAAGTTGCGGAAAACACTGTGTGAATGTGTGTGTGATTGTGAGTGTGAATGAGAAAAAAGTGTGAATGTTTTTGAAAAAAATAAAATAAAAAATTGTTCGATTATTATTTTCCTAGCTAGTTTGATTTTTATTTTCTTGTTGTAATAACTAACCAGGGTTATAATTTAGCTCAAATTATCTTCAAGAATTCCAAAGAAAGAAAGCAAATAAATGCTTTGTAATGTAGCCTAATGTATAATTTACAAATTTAAATATTTATTGAGCTTAAGGTATTTCCCGATTAAAATGTCGTTAGGTGAAATGGGAGCCAATTTTATGGGAGCCTTTAAACCGCGTTTTTTCACGATTTGTGGCACACATGCAGGTGGAAGGGAGAAACCATTTTGAGGTTTGGGGCAATCGATATGTAGCCGGCACGCGCCCCACTTTAATCATCTTCGCCACTTGGACTTCATATGGAAACCGTCCTGAGCATCTTTGCATTTACCACTGTGCCAATTCTAAAACGTTTTAGAATTTATAAGGATAAAAATAAAACAATCAATAGTGGAATAATCGATTGGCGGGAAAAACTATCTTATATCTACAAATAGATTTCAAGATAATTACAGCTTTCAAAATCACAAATTTCTTTAAAGAAATTAAATTCACTTAATGGCTTAATTTTTTTACCATCTTTACCTAGGAAATAAAGAGGCGAATATAAAAGTGAATATAAAGGAAGCTAAGTTTACTGAGTAGGCCTACAATCCTCAGAGACAACTCAGCTTCAAATTAACCTAATAACTAGAGACCGGATTTTTATGCAGTAAAAACCGCTAAATATGCCATATAATATGCAGTAAAAGTATTAAAATATGCAGCCAAATATGCAATATATTTATGGCAAAAATATTAAGTATATGGCTTCAAATTAAAGGCAAATCATGATTTCTACTGATGTAAAACTAATGGTGTTTTATTTTTGGAAGGAAATGATAGGAAAAAAAAAAAAATTGGTCTCACAATAAAAACTAAATTTAATTAAAAAAAAAAAAAAAAAAAAATAAAAAAATAAAGTGCGAAATTTTGAAAATATTAATAAACAGAGAGCAATCCATTGCGAAATTTATGAATCAACCGAGGACCCCTGTTTTGGCATTTTTTTTTCTTTAATTAATTTGACTTCGAACTATGGAACACGACTAAGGGCGAATCCAGAGGTGTTTCTCGGGGGGGGGGGGGGAAGAGGGATAATCTGGTGTGACTCATCGCACAGCACACTATTTTTCCTTAATTTCGGTAATTTAAAGGCGCATTTCTGTACTTGTTTGCCAGAATATAAATACAAATCAAATTTTTAAGTATTAATTTTTAAAATTTTACATTAAAAATAAATTTTTTTTTTTTTCGAAAAAAAAAGTATTTTTTTTTAAGTCTCAGAGTGGGGTGAGGGGGGGGGGGGGGTAATTACCGCCTTTACCCCCCCCTTCCCTTGTATCCGCCCTTGAACACAACTGACTTGATATTCATCCAAAGAAAATTCTAGCAAAATTAAATTTATTTCTTTAAAGAGGATATCAAGAATAAAAAATATATAGTTATTTATTTTTTACAATGTAATAAAGGATTCAAACTTTTTCTTTTTTTTTGTTTTTAGAAAAAAAAATTAAAAAATTAAAATAAATTGAAACTTTTACTGAAAAAAAATTTAAAATATCCAAAAAGTCTTAAATATGCAACTTTATGCAATATTGACCAAATATGCAAAAATATGCAATATAGAATTTGAGCCCTAGCTCCAAGGGGACATGATTCGGATAGAAAATTGGTTTTCAGTGACGTACCTATTAGCAAATAGAATATGCAATTGCATAGGAATCCGGTCTCTACTAATAACAAAAAAAATTATCAAATTCTAAAGAAGAAATGTTCAAAAACGAAATTTAATTTAAAATAAAAATTCTTCAAACGAGTGAAATATACAGGCAATCAAATAGCGGGTTTTAATTTCTCTGTTTCCAATATTTTAGGAAAAATTATTAAAAAATTTATAAGAGAAATAATATATACAGAAATGGTGGCTGAATATTTGCGGTGGAAAAATGTATAAAACGAAAAAAATTGGCTATGTTCTTCTACAGAAAAGTGTTTATAAATAAAATTTCCCTGAAGAAAACAGGAAGAGCCTGTCGAAACGTCAACAATTTTATAAATTACCAGGTAAAAGATATTTTTTTGACTTTCCAAAACTCTCCAAAAAAGAAAAAGTTCAAGCCTTCTACCCTTCTATCTACACCCCCGTCTTTATGCGAATCTAATAACACTGTGAGGCAAAATGAAACTTTTTTTTTTTCGGCCCCGAGATAATTCCTTCAGATTCTTAAGTAAAATGATCTCCTGAATCCAAATATGACCTCCGTTTTCCCCCACCACGTGCCGTTTTTGGAGGGGAGCCCCCTACTTATTTCCACCCCTTTTCGTTAATTATAGGGCCATGAATAAAATTAGGAGGGACAAAAAGGAATATTTTAGTCTTAAAGTTTCTTCAGAAGGTCTAGAGAAGTGAAAAGTTAAAAAAAAACCCCAAGGGGGGGAGGATGTGAGGGAGGACTTGGTCGCTTAAAATGCAAAAAAATCATTAAAAATGATCGATTTTTTCACAATTTTTTCCCTGATTTTCTACATATTCCAGCTGACAGACCCACCTCAGCCTTCCTTAAACATCCCTCAACTAAAAAAAATATATATGATAAAGCGGGTGGGGTGTGAGCGATTCCGAAGCCCTTGCAAGAAGATGGAAGATTCACAGCCCCTCGCTGCACAGTTGGTCAAATTGGCAAATTTTTTTAAAATTAAAATTAAAATTTCCTTCTTTAAAATTTTAAAATAATAATAATATTATTTATTTATAAGAAAAAAAAAAAAATAAAAAAAAAAAGAAAAACCAGTCAGGCATAGTAACATAAGAGAAAAAAAAAAAAAAAAAAAAAAAAAAAAAAAAAAATCTGAATTTTTACACTTAGGCTATAATTAGGGGAGGCGAGTGGAGAAACTGCTTAAGAAAATCAGGCATTCAGACAGTGAAAAAGAAAATTCCACCTCCAAAAATCTCCCTTATTACTAGGCCACTGACGAGAGATAAAAGTTTAGGAATTTATATTTTCAATTATTTAATAATAATTTCTTACTAAATAATATAGGAGAATATAAATTCTCTGTTAGAGGGGTGGAGGGTGAGGAGGGAGGGAAAGAAATCATTGCTTAAATGTAAAAAATTTACAAAAAAATAATTTTCTATTTTCATTTTCATTTTTAAAGAAAAAACTGTTTTGTTTATTAGAAGGGGTGATTACACCCTTTCTCACCCTCCCTCTGGGGTACACGAACTCATCATAGAGTTATATTTAAAAAATTGGATAATTTTATCATTATATTATAAGAGAGAAAAATAAAATAGAAAATTACTATTAAAGTATTTAATTCGTTATGCAAATGAGATGTGAAAATATTCATTACCTTAATAATAAGATGACCAGGTGGGGAGTTTGGTGGATGAATGTCTTATTTGCACAAATCACAACACAATATAAAAGAAACATACGCGAGAGAGAGAGAAAGAGAAACCGAATGACTCTTGGCCCGACTCGAAAACAACTACCTAAAAGACAGACCGCCTGACAGATAGGCAACAAGCAAGCAGGCATCGATCGATAGAGAAATAGCATTGCTCTCTGAGCACCCAAGAATTAAAATTATCAAATAATCTCTATTTAAAAAAATTCTATTCACTTGCAAACTAACGGGGTTTTATTCCGTTGGGAATAAATTCGAAATTAAATAACTATTAAAAGACTCACTTCATTTATCCACCTTTAAAACTCAGCCCCCATTAAATAAAATACTTCCAAGTATTATTTTTTGTATTTATTTATTTATTAGGAATATATTCGGAGTGAAAGAAGAATCCGTATATTTAAATTTAAATTTTTCAAAGATCAGCCCAAAAAAATGAAAGTTATAGCCTCATATTTGCCAATTTGACCAACTGTGCAGTGAGGAGCTGTGAATCTTCTTGTAAGGGCTTCGGAATCGCTCACACCCCACCCGCTTTATCCTATATATTTTTTTTAGCTGAGAGATGTTTAAGGAAGGGTGAAGTGGGTCTGTCAGCTGGAATATGTAGAAAATCAGTGAAAAGATTGTGAAAAAATCAGAAAAAAATCGATCATTTTTACTTTCTCTTACCTATGTATATATGTAATATATATATAGAAAGTATTGGATTCATGTCAAAAATTCGATGTCGAGATTTTGATGGATCTTCACGTTTTGAGGTCCCCTGAATCCAAAAAAGTGGTTTTCGCGACATGGTCTGTCTGTCTGTCTGTCTGTCTGTGTGTGTGTGTGTGTCTGTGAACAAAATATCTCAAGAACGAAAAGAGCTAGGAAGTTGAAATTTTATATTTAAGTTAGGCACCCCCTGGGACGTGACACGAAGCTTTTGAACAAATCGACCAAAAAGTACTAGTACTTTACTGATGCACTTTTTCAGTTTTTTTCGATTTTCTCAAAATTTGCTCCAACGATTTTTTTTTAAATTCAAAAATCAATTATTTTTTAGATTCTCTATAAAATGTATATTCTCATTTTGTGATTGAAATCTTCTGAAGACCACTTTACTCTTGTACTCCATAGAAAAGATAGGAGAAATGGTTGCCATGGTAACAAAATATAAATATTTTCCCATACTTATAAATTTTACATCTTGAATTCAATTGTACCCTACTGTCGGAAACTAAATACATGTCGACACAAAAAATCTGGTGTGACAAGCACAGTACACAACTTTAGATTACCGAAGGTAAGAGAAAGTTGTGTGCTGTGCGCCAGTCACACCAGATTTTTAATGATTTTTTTGCATTTTAAGGGACAAAATCCTCCCCAACATCCCCCCTTGGATCCAAATGTTAGTGTTTTTTAACTTTTCACTTCTCTAGACCTTCTGAAGAAATGTTAAGGCTAAAATATTTGTTTTCATCCCTCCAAATTTGTTTCATGGCCCTATAATTAACGAAAAGGGGTGGAAATAAGTAGGAGGCTCTCCCCCGAAAACGGTATGTGGTGGGAGACAAACGGAGGTCATATATTTGGATTCATTTGAGGTCATTTTACTTAAGAATCTCTAGAAATTATCTCGGGGCTTTTTTTCCTGCCGCACAGTGTAATGAAAGCCTTTGATTTATTCATTAACAATTAAGCCTTTGGGCGTAATTTAGGCGTAATTTCCATTTAAATAATTTTTTTATTGAATTAAAAAAAATAACTATGTAAATGGAAAATTTGATTAGTATAAAAAAAAAAAAAAAAAACAAAGAAAAATTACTCTTTTTTTTTTTTTTAATATACAGTACTCTTTTTTTGCTAAATAAAAGTTATTCAAGTTAGAGTTGAAACTTTTCTTTAGCATGTTTGTTCTTCCAAGATGCTTAATCGTTAAACAAATTAAATGGATCTATTTCTTAAAGATTTAAAAAACTAATTTAAAGTTCATTCTAAGGGAATAATAAAAAATAGAATTATTGGAAAATCGTTTTTCAAATTATTTTTATAAATAAAATAAATAGTAGACAGTCTCAGAATGACGTAAGATGCCATTAGAGCTTGCATGCATTTTATTTGCTCAAATGAACGATGAAAATAAAAAATAACGTATTTTTTATTTAATCAATTTTTTAAATAAGAAAACACTGTTCAAACTTTAGATGGGTTTGAAACGGCTCTATGACGTCAAATACCAGGAGCTGCTCCGTGTTCCTATATGCCAGTCTATATGATCACTGTTTTCCAGCCTTTTGCTCAGAGAATTAGAGCGCTAAAGAGATAGGTATTCGCTGGCCATTTTCGATCTTAGTTCCCGATAAAAACATGACAAAAGATATAACGAATATTAGATTATGTAGTTGCTTGTAGTTGGGAATCGTAGATGAGGACGTTAAGCAAAAAAAAACCAGCTTCCGTTTTCTCTCTCACTACTTCAATTTATTTGCAAATATTTCGGCTCCTATACAGAGGCCATCTTCAGTGCATATATGAATTTTATGAGAGAGATTGTCAATTTTGTAAAAATATATTTGAGAACAATTGAGAGCATGAGCTTCGTACCTGGACGTTCTATGCCAGTGTATGATCTACTTGAATTAAGCATTTCAACTATCTGCGTATTTTTATTGGGTGACGCCTTAAAAAATTTTGAAAATTCAAAATTTAATTTTTTCTATATCTCGAGGGGGTGTTATTTAAGCTCCTGTATCCTGTTAAATGACGTTAATCCAATAGGAAAGCGTTTTCAGTCACGTGGCTTTTATTATTATTACGGCTAAATAAATTAATATTAAACGTTTCCATATGCCGGAAGATGATTTTTATAACTTAATAAACCATTTAATATATATTTCGAGCAAATTAAAAATTCATGCAAGTTCCCCATTGGAGAGATTGAGACATTTGAAACAAATTTCGAAAATTTAATCAAATATAAGAATGTTTCAACCAGTGCGTGCCAACGGTGAATTCTTTGGATTATATTCTACAATTTGATTTAATTAATTGAGATTGTATAGCTGATAATACGATTTATTTAAGGTTCAGGAAATCTCAAATGAGCAACGCAGCTAGTCGTTTTTTCAATTTTTATTTAAGTGTAAAGTGCCAGGGCCAACGTTTCGGTCGCATATAGGACCATCATCAGGGCTGATTCCATGTTCAATCTCTCCATCACATAATATTCCACTTGAAGGTGTTAGATGAGCGCTCTTCTTGAATTAGATTTAATTGATAATACGATTTATTTAAGGTTCAGGTATATGCGATCGAAACGTTGGCCCTGGCACTTTACATTTAAATAAAAATTGAAAAAACGACTAGCTGCGTTGCTCATTTGAGATTTCCTGAACCTTAAATAAATTCTACAATTTATTAGTTTTAAAATTTGAGCTGTTCTTAATTAAATTTAATAATCAATAGACATCAACAAATGTCCGGATATAGAAACGATTTATTTTTTAATTATAATAATTTTAAGAGAATTACGATTACGATTATTCCGAGAGAATATAATTACACTAAAATAAGTATTAAAAGGAGTATGAGGTCGTTAGATGGAGTTAATGTGCTTGTTAAACCATTAAAAGAATTAAATAATAAACCATTCCCTAAAGTTAGACAAACCGGGAGGCTTTTTGTAATTCAATTAACATATTTATTTTTATGATTTAAAGATAAAAAGTTCGTAATCACTTAATTCGTTGTTGATTTTCGAGATCATTTATCAAAAATTATTCAAATCTCAAGTACTCCCGGTTGTCATATAAATGTCCATAATTTGAAGTATGGGTATTGCTATCATCTCTTGTAAATTATTCTTGATTCTTGTTTTGTTTTTCAAAATCAATTTGTTGCAATAAATGTCTAGCCATCTCTACCAATGTCTCTGCTCCAAGTGACAAGTGTCAACATATAACTGTCATGTCAAAAATTGATGTTTAACAAACCTCTAATTTGGAAATCGTATTTTTTGCTCTTCTCTCTTCATTTCAGTATATTGTAAATAACATTAAAAAAAATAAAAGATGTTTATTTTAAATATAATTGCTGCACTTCTTGCTTTTGAAGTTAACTAGTAATACTTTCTTATTTAAACAGTCAGACACAGATAGAGAACATCGTTATAAATAACTACAGTATTTCAAAATATTTAAATTAAGAAAAGAATTTAAAAAAAAAAAAAAAACTTTTGAAGAAAAAAAGATGTACTTGCTGATAGATAATCTCACTTTTTTTTGTTAACATTTCTCATTGATATTTTGGGAACAGGACAGTACTTAGATATGTGTCGCCTCCGAGTAAGGTCCCATTTAAGTTCCCCTCTCTCCCTCCCGCCACGCTTGGTTCCTCTAGAAATTATGTTAATAAAAAATAAAATTTACTGATGGGAGGCAGAGGGAGACGTGATCACCCTGAACCTCCTTTAATGGTATCATTGGTGTTGGGAATTCCATTCAGTTTGAACAAATAATTTTACATGAATGAATATCAAAACGAAATACATAGAATACAAATTTAATTTTGTGAAAAATTATGTTGTTTAGTATTGAAAGACAAGCCTAAACTGGTATTAGAGTATTTTAAAATATTTGAATATACAATAGAACCCCTAAAAGAAATAATTAGAGATGAAATGTTTTTATGGGAACAGTAGACGCCGCAATTAAGTCCCCTCCTGTTAGTTAGAGTCATAAGTATATGGTATGGTATTTGGGGGTATAATGAAATAATTTTAATGACCGAAAGGATAAAACGTCGAATCTGGTACAGATGATTTCATTATACCTTTTCAAATTTAAAATATTTCACCATATACCATATACTTAAGGCTCAAGCTATCAGGTGGGGATTTAAATGTGGCGCTTACTATACCTAAAATAAAGCTAAAAAAGAACAAAAAGGTTTTACAAAATTGACAATTCATAAACTCAGGAATTATTTTCTTTATCTTATCATACTAGCCGCGGCGCCCCCTTTCTTACGGCGGACTTCGTGCTATTTCCGGTAAAAGAAAACAAATTGTGCTGGGTCTCATTTTGGAGAAGATACGGGTACTAGTGCTTTACAGATGTACTTTTGAGTTTTTTCCAATTTTATCAAAGAAGAAAATATCACTGAGCTCCAACTCGGTCATCCAGGAACTTAAGTTTAATTGAACATCTTTTTCTACTTCGGAGGCCATTTACCAGTAGACACGTTCTTATTTATAAACTAAATAACGATTGATAAAAAAGAATACTAAT
>JAKCPI010026133.1:0-28399 GCA_023213315.1 Euborellia annulipes | reverse complement strand
TGTATATTTTTTAAATTTAATTAGCATAATTATATTTATTATTTTAAAATAAATATATTTATCAAAACAATTTTATTTAACAAAATTTTATTTATAATTTTTAAATTTAATGAGCAAAATTTCATTTAATATATAATTTTAATTTTATAATTTTAAAATTTAATTAAGTTTTGTGAAATTTAAAAAGAATTTAAATTTAAATTTTATTAGCAATATTTCTCGGGAATATTTCTTGAGATTTAAAAGAAAACCGAAATAATTATTGTATATGACTAATGAATAATTTTATATTTTAAACCTGAAGATAGCAATAATGCTGAAACTGTTAAAGGATTGTATAAAGACAGACGGACACTCCGCTATTATATATATATATACATATATTTTCGAAGCCCGCCGAAGACGGGTTTTTTGTTAACAACATCTCATCTTCTGGAAGATCAAGTAACACCTCATAATTCATAAAATTCTTTAACTATGTTTAGATTCGTGTTCATATTTAAAAAAAAATTATTTATTTTCTTTGCTAAAGATGTCTATCGCACAGCAGCATGTCTCTATTGGATGTAAAACCTTAACAACTTGTTTTTAGTGTCATTCAAAAAGCATATTAATGAAATCTGACTCGTGTAATTTTTAACAATGAAGTCACTTCAATTATTCAAGATCTCTTTAAATTTTATTTTATTTATTTGGGTTTTTCCCAACTCCAAATCACTTTGTGATTACAAATCGTTTTACCTGCGAGATGACCTTAAGAGTCCCATGAATTTTTTTTATCTGATCGGATTTTATCAAATATAATAATTTAATTTTTATTATAAAGAAAAAATCAGAAGATAAATTAAATACGTAAACGACATTTTGAGCACCCTTCTTCAGATTAATTAAATGTTTGATACAAAAAAGAAAAATGCCTATTTAATGCTAAAAAGTATAACGAATTAAATAGCAGAATTAAAATTGAAGATTAAAAAAGAAAAAGCCCAAGTACTCTACTTTATTTTGTTGATATATTGATAAGTCCAGTTGTAGGTGGGCCAGGTTAAAAAAAAATAAAATAAAAATTTTTTCATTTTTTTTTTTGATTCTACGTACATTACCAAAAAGAGACTGATGAACATTTTAACAGTTTAGGCCTTAATGCCATCTTCAGGTTTAAAATGCAAAATTATTCATTAGAGATATAATTATTTCGGTTTTCTTTTAAATCTCAAGAAATATACCAGAGAAATATTGCTTGTCAAATTTAAATTTTCTTTTTAAATTCCACAAAACTTAATTAAATTTTAAAATAAATAAAATTTTGCTCATTAAATTTAAAAATTATAAATAAAATTTTATTAATATAAATTTATTTAAATAAATTAAAATCTCGCACTTAATTAAATTTAACAATTTTACAATAAATAAAAATATTTCAATTATTGGATATAGTTATTTCAGTTTTGTTTTAAATCTCACAAATACCTTCTATTCTCTATAATTGCTCACTAAATTTAAAAAATTACAAATAAAATTTTGCCAATTAAAATTTTAAAATTACAAATAAAATTTTATTAATTAAAATAAAATAAATAATATAATAAATAAAAATTTCCTAATTATATTTATTTAAATAAATTAAAATCTCCTTTCACTTATTTATACCAAGATCCACTAATTCTCTATTTAATGTCCCTTCTATCCTCACCTTATTTCCGCTGTGCAAGGTTGGCCTCTATAAAGTTTTTTATTTAAAAACGCTTATTTTCCTTCTTCCTTAAAATTCAAATTTCAAAATTTCTCCCAAAACTGAAGGAGAATAAAGACAAAAAGATTTATACAAACCAAGAACATTTTTTTGTAACATAGTTACATAGTCATAATTATATTTAATAATTTTGTATTTTAGAAATGAAAATAGTAATTAATAATACCGAAACTGATAAAACGCAACAGTGGTTTTTTGGCAATGTAGATACGCCTCTGAAAAAATTTGGTATTTTATCTTTTTAATCTGACCGTAACTAATCAATATCTTGTAATATCCAGAAAATCTACAATAAGAAATAAAAATTAAAACTTTTATTATAGGCCTATTTTCAGTTGATAAAAAAGCAGATGTAATTCCTTAGAATACAATTGAATTTCTCTAGATATCTATAGAACCCTGAAGATGGTATTGACCAAAATCCGATACCTCGGTTAGCTTAGTGTTAGATAATAAAAAGAAACAAAAGTAGTTGATAATTTCTTCACTTTTAATTCAATATTTTTTTTTGAGAAGATTAATCCTGAAGATGGCCTTTCGAAACTAAGTTTATAAATACTTTGTTTTCTAGAAATATATCCATAACAAAACTTTTATATTATTCTTGTCCTTCTAGAGGTCGTCACCTCTTAAATTCCTGAGTGGATTAATAAAAATTTAATAAAAAACAAAAAATACAAACAATAATTTTAAATAATCTACAAAATTTTATCTTATTAAATTTATTTCAAATATTTTTTTTTTATGAAAAAAGATTTTATCGATTTACTTTATTTCTTTAAGATTTCTTAAAAAAGATTTTTTATTTTTATAAATTCTAAGAAAATTCCTTTCAAATTCGCAAAGAAGAGAAGGAAGTTTTTATTTATTTTCACGGTCAAAAAAAAGACGTGTCTTGCATTAAAATGCATTCAAATCTCCATTGCTTTATTACTTCATCTTCTTTTCTGCTCTATTATAAGTTTTTAGGAGGAGGATGACAGTGACTTTTGACCTTAAGGGTCGCCGATGGGGGCGTGTGACTTTTACTCTCGTTTATTTTATTTTTTTTCTTTCTTTTATATCTGTTATAAAAAGCAAGGCCAAAGAAGCATGCTTCAGGGAGCTCCCATTTCCCACTTCGCAATCCATTTTATTGTTAGTCGTTTAGAAGTTCCTATTGAATTGATGAATCATTTATTTATTTATTTATTTTTAATCAGATTTATATTTATATAATAAAAAAATTTATTGGAGACTTTAATGCATTTCTAGGTTTTGGAGACTTCAATGCATTCTCTAGGACTTTCTTTTAATTTATTTATTTACTTCCTGAAGAATTTTCAATTAATTTACGCAATAACATATAAAAAACTATTTTTAAATCAATATTTAAACACTTCCCCGAAAGAAAAAAAAATTTATTTAACAAATATATTGAATTTTGTTGTAATATTACTATTTTTTTTTTAATACTTAATTAAGTCACTATTGACTTTTATTTCCTTAAAGATATTAAATATTCTTGAACCTATAGTTTGTTAAAACTTTCACTAATTAATAGTTTGTTTTCATATTATCTTGATTTTTTTAAAGGATAAACGGATCTTCTTAATTGAAATGAAAAATGTTTTTAGTCTTATTTCAGAAAACTTGAGGACTTTAATTGTAAGAACTTTCTAGAAGCTAGTTCTTGCATCTATAAAGACAAGTAATGCTAAATGTAATCTTAAATTCATGTGGAGACTTTAACGCCTTTTAAAATATTTGGAGACTTTAATACCTGGTAAAATATTAGGAGACTTTAACGCCTTTTAAATTGTTTGGAGACTTTAAAGCCTTTTAAATTGTTTGGAGACTTTAACGCCTTTTAAATTGTTTGGAGACTTTAACGCCTTTTAAATTGATTGGAGACTTTAACGCCCTTGTAATTATTTGGAGACTTTAATGCCTGTTAAAATGTTTGGAGACTTAAATGCCTGTGAAAATGTTTGGAGACTTTAATGTATATTTAAAAAGAGTAAGACAAAAATCTTATTTACTGTGAACTCCCACGATAAAAAAACTCAAAATAAGCTCTCAGTATTTACACTCTGAAAATATAATTTCTTTTCTTACCTTAAAATTCAAGGAGGAGACATTATATAATAATTTATAATATTTTTTAAATTTATAAAATTAATATTCAAAATTTTCTGACAGACAAAATAGATATTTATTTAATTTATTTTTTTATCCTTGATAACGAATGATTTAAATCCAGTTTTTTTTTTTTTTTTTTTTTTTTTTTGCAAATGTTTCCTCATCACAAGAGCTATCGACAATTGAAATCAGTACGATATCCAAAAGTAGAATCTTTTTGTTGTTACGCTCTTATGTCCTTCGTTTTTTTTTAATGCAGAAAAATGAACAAAGAGAAAGATAGTTGGAATTATGCTAATTCGTTTAAGGAGAGAAACATAAACAATACTTGTGGGTGGAAACATTCTCTAAACATCATTCGTTATGGACCAATTGACCCGAGGGCGGAGTCGAAATTAGCTAATCTCTTTATTAAACAAGAGAACATCTTGCATTCATCTTCGGGAAAATAAAATATTGGAGTAAATTAATATTGAACTCTTTATTTGAAAACTTTAAAAAAAAGAGTATAGAAAAAGGCTCCCCGGATACATACACATAGCTAGTCATTTATTAAAAAATATATTTCAGATTTTAATAATAGTTAAATTTTAATTAAATATTAATAAAAAAAATTCTTTATATTCCGCTTCGATAAAGGTCGCCATTTTGGAATTCAATAAAATTGAATATCAAAAATTAATGAAAAATTTCATAAAATTTTTTTTTTTTTTAAAAAAAATTCCCCCGGCGGGCCTCCGCCGTTCCCCCCCACTCCTATACAAGTCAATTCGAATCGAGGTATTCATTGAGTAAATTTTATTAAAATATATATATATCTCGAAAATTAATTTAAATAAAAACACTAGATTATAAGTTTCAAAATTTTATTAAAAATTAACATTTTTAACACATAATTCGTTTATCGACATTAGAAGTGTTAAAAATGTTAATGTTTAATAAACTTTTGAAACTTATTATCTAGTGTTTTTATTTTTATTTTTTCAATTTCCATATAGAACCTAGTCTATATAGTCTACTATATAAAGTTTGAACTAGATAGTAATTTAAATTCAATAAATGAAAATTCACTATACAATTATAGTGTATATACTACTTATTGTAAATTTCTCTAAAAAAAAGTAACCCAGGATCTCTAGACATTTTCATTTTTTTTCCAATCCCAATAAAAAAAATTTAATATTTTCATACATTTCTGATATTATATTGTTAAACTCTTATCTCTTTAGGGTCTTTTTGAAATATAAATTGAAAACACTAGGTTGTAAGTTTAAATGGTTTATAAAAAAAAAGTAATAGGTACTGTTGTGATTTATAAACTTATGAAGATTGACACAAGTGTTAAATTTTTTTATAAATTATTGAAACTTATGACCTAGTGTTTTTTTTTTATTTTTTATACCGTTTAGTAATTAATAATAAAGAAAAAATTGTTATTAACTATAACTACTAGCACTTTAGTTAAGGGAGGATTATATCATGAAACGGTTCAACAAAGAGAATTAAAAAAAATTAAATTATTCTTTGTAAGAAATTAATAAAGCGTTGGTGGTTATCTTTCCCCTTTTTTTTTTTTTTTTTTTCGTGTTTAATACAATAATAAAGGCGTGTCTTTTCAATTGAACGCTCTAGTATTTCATATTTCGTTGCTCCATCTCGTTCAATACAAAGAAGAGCGTTTTATTTTTGCGAAATCCGAGTATTACTAGCCTCAGGTCAATTGAGAGGCGAAGAGAAATGAACACCTGAGGCAGACACAAAGAATATTAAGAAACTTTAAAAGATCAATCTTTGATTTCATCTTTTATTAGTCAATTTAAAAAATTGGAATTGTGGGATTTAGAAGAAAAAAAATATTATTAATTATTGAATAATTATTGTGAGATTTAAGTATTTTAATTTTTAAAATTAAATATACAAATTAAACACTAAGTTAATTGTTTTAAAGGTTTTATTATTTAACACTTAATATGTATTTCGACACTTACTTGTCATCATCAGAAATGATTACATTTTAAACATTCTGATGTTGATAAGTAAATACATAGCAAGTGTTAATTTGCCCTCGGGCTTGGTGTAGGGGTTAGCATTCTATACCAAGGGTCGCATCCCAACATTTGGTGCACCCCAAAATATGAAAAATTATTAAAAATACAGTATCGTTTAGTCTTAAATAGACTGAGTTGCCGAAAAGACTGTGTGTATGTGTGTGTGAGTGTGAATGAAAAAGTTTATTTTAATTATTAAACCTTTGAAACAAATAACCTAGTGTTTAATTTTAATTTACAAAATGTTTCAACGGTTGAAAGTTTAAATCTTTAATAATAAAAATATTTTATTTCTTCGTGGGCCAAACATACACTACGGGTCCCCGGGAATCGAACCCAGGATCTCTAGCCTTTCTTGAACATTGGTGTACTTTTTAATTTTTTTTACATTTTTAATACAGGATATTTTATTGCTATTTATTGATAAAAAAAATAATATTAAAATTTAATTTCGTATGGCATGAATTTTTTCGTTAATTGTTCATATTCAATTTTATAGAATTCCAAAATGGCTACCTTTACCGAAGCGGAATATAAAGATTAATATTTAATTAAAATCTAATTGATATTAAAATTTGAATTTTTTTTAATAAATGACTAGCTATGTGTAGCCTTTGTATCCGGGGTGCTACATCCCATATCTATTATCTTTTACCAAGGCATTTTTCCAGTTATTATTTTATTTTTTATTATATTTTATATTTTTTTTTTAATGAAAAAAATTAGATTCATTTACGTTATATAAATTAATTGAAGAGAAGTATTAATATTATACAATACATACAACCTCTCTGTTACATCCTTCTTTAATTTAAGCCCCTCTCCCCCACCCACACTATTTTTTAATTACCTTTCTCTTTCCGAAATGTTTTATTTTATTTTCTCATATGAATTTTTTTTTGTTATCCAACATATTAATTTTTATTGTGTAATTATAATTGCTTAAAGCTCAGTTATTATTATTATACTTAACATAATGGTAAAATTATTATAATTACCAAAAATAGTTCATTAAACTTTTTTTTTCGTAAGTTGGCTATTAACAAATTCTATTGTTTGCTTTTTAAAATTATGAAATTGAATATTTGTTCACACAAGTCCCTTAACTCAGTCAATTAATACAATAAACATAAGTGCATTTGCGTTGTTTACATGTAAACCCACTGGCGCCAGTAAAAAAAAAATGTTTGCGATCCCCTATCTCTATAATATATTCAAAAATTCTTTGATTGTTATAAAATTTCTTATCTAATCATTATTTTACAAAAAAAAACATTTAACTTCGTTTTGTTTAGGTCAACAAAATACAGTTTCATTTAGGATAAAATTTTAATGAACGTTTGAATCTAAAGAGTGAAGATATAATTAGATATAACGTCTAATACTTTTAGTATCATAATTATTCCGTCTTAGGGTCGGTTTTTTCACTTATAGTCAACCAGAAAATTTATCCGATTGATAGAAAATCATAGATATAGTAAACAAGAACACACTTAATCTTCGAGTTTTCACATATAATTAGCTATCTTAAGTATAAGAAGTTAGTAACTTAATAAAAGCATCATTTATATTATTAAAAGTTAAAATTAATTAAAATAAATATTAAAAATAGAATAATTAATTTTTTAACAAAAATTTACAAATTTCTAAAAATATAAAAAAAAAGACTTGTGTTTATAATTTCACCCTTTATTAAACTCTTTGGGTCTTGGCTAACTAACTAATCTGAATTTTTATTCAATCATATGAGTAGTTGTGAAAAGATTCGACAGTTTTAGTGATCTAGCTTATCCGAGAGATAGCTAGTTAATCTTAATTGAAGAAACTTGCCACTGGAAGATAATTAGATGACGCCTTCTTCTTTATTAAAATACATATATTAGTAAATAAAGAATTAAAAAAATATGTATAAAAATGAATAAATTTCATTCATTGCTCATGTTTTGTCATAAACATAAGTGCTGATTACTGAAAAATGGTGCAACAAGTGTTTCAAACGACACCATATAATTTTATGTGATTAAAATAATTTTGGAATGGAGATCGTTAAAAAAATAATCGTAATTTTATTAAAAAAAAAACACTTTATTTAAATAATACTGTAAAAAAATACAAAAATAAAAACACAATCATACAAAAGCAAAGAGAAGAGATTATTTCACAGATTCATTCATGGCAGACTTTTTTTAAAATTTTTTTTATTTTTGGTAATTTTAGGGGGGGGAGGGGAGGGAGGGAGTGAGAGGGGTTTAATATCCAGGTGTGCCGTAAGTGTTATACGGCGCATTGTTGTAGTTATTATACCCTCCCTGGTTGTTATAATTGTTGTTATTCTGGTGGTGGTGGGGGTTGTTGTTGTTATTGTATCCGCCGTGTGTCTCCGGGTATTGTGCTTCGCCTTCATAAGTGACGTCAGCATGGAAACCATTTTGCCAATCAGCCTGATAACGAACAATTTGAATTCGTCCATCGGGTAATGCAACACGATATTCACCCTGGACGACATTGCCATCGCTTGTCTCGTGCCGCTTGTAATCGTTGCCCGAGTAGTGATCTTGGACTGCGTAGCCGAATTGGTAAGCTTTGGGCTGAAAACAAAACAAAAACAAACAAATAAATTGTAAATACATACATAAATAAGTGCAATACGGTGTTTACAAGTAAGCCTACTGGCGCCAGTAGAAAAACAAAAAATCTTTTTGAAATTAAATTTTTATAGTAGACTATAATTTTCTAATTTCATGTGTATTCTCTAAGCAAAAAACGTTAACTTTTAACACATGAAATAAGTTTCAATCATTTTAACACCTCCTTGCTTCAAATTGATATTCTGTAAGCAAAAACTTTAACAACAAAGCGTTAAAATTTAATCAATAGTGTTAAAAATTAATGTCATGTCTAGGTGATGCCTTTAATATTTTAACGTCGTAATTAATTGAATCAAAATGGTGTCTTTAATCAAAAATGAAGGTTGTTATTTTGACAGCTTTGAAATAAAAGCATGATGTTAACGTCGCTGTTAAAACTTTGTTTAGAGAATAGCATTTTTAACGCTGATGTTATTACTTTACTTTTTAACACCCTATTTATGGTGTTAAATTTTAACGCGTGTTTTAGAGAATAGGCCTGAGAGTTAAAGCTCTTCTTTTTATTACAATAAAAAAATTTTTTAGGGTAAATTCTGATTTCTTCGTTGTAAGTTATAACGTTTCGGTCACTCATTTGGGACCTTCTTCTTTACATCTAAAGAATTATACTGTAATTAAAAATACGAATATTTTATTTTTATTAAAAACAAATTAGTCGATAAAACGAAAAAAAAAAAAACCCGAATTTAGATTAATAAAAGATTCTTGCCTCCCGGGGATTTGAACCCGGAACCTTTGATAGTCCCGGGGGTACAATGTACTGTACTTACTTTTTTTTATTAAAATTTTCTAACTTTATATAAAAAAAAAACTCGGAACTATAAAGTATTATTTATATTTATCAATGGAAATTTTAATTAAATGTTGACTTTAAAAAAAAGTAAAAATGCTTCTAATATTTTTAAAATAGAACTATCGTCATTGTCATAGGTGATATGATTTGTAATGACTTACTATACAAATGATTGTACAAGTTGTAAATAGAAAATAGGGAATCTAAAAGAAGGAGGAGCTTGAGATAGAAAATAAAGCAACTATAAAATACGTGCGTGTCTTTATCATTTATTAATTTCCGGCTAAATTTATTAATTGTTTTATATAATTTTATTTTTAAATAAATAATGAAATGCAAATCCAAATATTTACATATACCTAATTAATAATCTTTTGATAATAGTATAATTATTATAATATCGACAGAGACACAAGGTCGTCATTTATAGAAAAATAAAAGTAATATATATTTATTCTAAAAGAATAGAACAAAAAAATTAGACAGTAATTATTGGATTATTTTTATAAAAAAAAAATATAAATTTTAAGTGCAAATGTAATTAATAAATTATATAATGGAGACGAGACACTGCGCCCGCCTGTGGCGGACCTTCCCCTTTTTTGAAGAAGTGCCACAATTTTTTTGTCAACTAGTTTCTGACAATAAATAATACAACCCTCTTATCTTAAAAAAAATCTTTAGTCTATATATAATATACAACAGTCCGTCCGTCTGTCTGCATTTATCCAATTCGAGTGCCATTCCCGATTTCTTTAAGAAAAAAATAAAATAAAAATGAAAATTTAGTTATATAACAATTTTTATTATTTTTCATTTGAGAGATTTTATTATTTTATTATTATTTATTATTATTTTTAATTAATTAATTTATTTTTTATTTTATTTATTTATTTTTTTTATTTTTTATTTTAATTTAATTACTCATAAGGCAATACAAAACTCAATGCTTTCCAATGGACAAATTCTTAATTTGTAGTAATTTTTTGAGCTTCCCCTTTTAAGAATCTGTGGACCCGAATATTTTTTCTGAGCCCTCCATAACGTCCTCTATGAAAAATTTCTGGTCAACAAAGAGTGACAAACGGACAGACAGACAAACACTCTGTTATTAAATATATATACATTTTAGCAAAATTCGTTCAATAAAACTTCTGTCTAAATTTATTGAGTCATCTTCAGTTATTTTAATTTTGTAAACATATTGTAAAATAAGAATAAAGTTTACTAGCTTCATACTTATTTGTATTGTTTCTGAGTCCAAAATCAGAGAACAAATTAAATACAAAAATTTTGATGAAAATCCGTCAGGTGGTTGTTGAGTGTTAAGCACACAAAGAAATTATTTAAATCTCACAATTATAATTAATATTTTGCCAAAATTGTTGTTAGCCATTAAAATTCCACCTGAGATTATACAGGAGATGTTTGATAGAGGTCACGGTTCGAGCCTCGGTTAACGCATCTCTCTCTCTCTCTTTGTTGCTTGCCTCAGGTGGATCACGCATTGTGTGTGGATGATTCATAGGGCAGATCAGGTATTTTGGCCTTATGAAGTTCAAACAATAGATGTCAAGAGAGGGCAGTCACGAAATTTTTCCTTGGCTCACGTCCATCGGATCTAATTACAAATTTTAAAATGGATTAATATGTTTGAAAAATTTTATAACTTACACCACAATAAGTGTAAAGCAGGGTTTACATGTAAACATGTGCGTACTTACACTAAGCATGAAGTTTGTAAATGAAATTAGAGTATAAATAAATCAATGTTGCTTTTCATCATAGGTCACATGACTATAATTTTCTCACCTTTTTTTAATAAATCAAAAAATTAAATAATAATAATACATAATTTAGAATACTAATCTGAATCTTTTTATTTATTACTTTCCCTATAAATAATTCGTTTAAGGCTTAAAAAAAAAGTTACAAAACGTGTCACTCTATTTCTATCCGTCTGAATATTTATCTTTAATTATTTATTTATTTTTTGTTTTATTTTTTATTTATTTATTTATTTTATTTATTTGTTACTTATTTATTTTTTTTATTTTGATATTATTCAAAATATTTAGAATAAAATTCTTAAATATTATAACATTATAAAGCTATTAACGATAGGCTCTAATATTATGCATTTAAAAAAAATAAAAACACTAGGTTATTAGTTTCAATGATTTATTAAAATTTAACAATTTTATCACATAGACACTCTTATGTTGTTGTGAAATCAATTCAACAAAATCTATAAAATATTAATTTTTAATAATTCATTATATTTATAACCAAGTGTATTTAATTTAATAAAAAAATTAAATTGTATTAATTTTATAATTTTATAATTGTAGGCTCTAGTTGAAACTATATATATATATATAAAATCATATATGAAAATTTAAATTAAAAACACTCGGTTATAATATGTATTTTATGTTTTATACTTTACTGTAATTCTTCTGATAAAAAAATCTTCTGATGGCAATCATCATATATTAAAAAAGTTAATTTTTTAAATAAATCTTAGAAACTTATAACCGAGTGTTTTTAATTTAATTTTTTTTTATTATAGGCCTATATTAAATTCACTCTTATAATTTGGTGAAAATCAGTCCAACGATGTTGAAGATCTTGGCGTTTTTTGTTTCCTTTTTTTTTTTTTTTTTATAATAAATAATATATTTAGAGAGGTCATGGCTCTATGACCCGGGTGTGTGTCTCTTCTCTCTATCATTTTGTCATCCTATTGTTTCGTGGACAAGGTTCCCTCTTCATCGGCGCCCTTGGCTTTGCGAGCGAGGGTCTATTAATCGTATTGTCTTTGTTCAAAGAATTCCATAATGGCAATTAATTCGGGAGGGGGAGGGATTTATTTATTTATTTTTTTTTAATGGCCGGATCGATTAGCTGAGTGATTGATTGATTGATTGGCTCTAATATTCCATTAAAAACTCTCCTAAATTGGTGGCATGTCTATCTAAACAACAACAACAACAACAGAAATCATTAATTTTTGTAAAATAATAATTGGATACAAAAATCAAACAAAGTTTTTTTTTTTTTTTAATTTACACTCTCGGGACGTCACAATCACTTTCTTCTTGAGAAGTATAAACTCGAACGATGACAAAGCATGGGTGCATGGAATCACTAAGTGAGAATACCACCGCTTAGATTGGTCAAGTGTTTACGTAGATATGTCTCGAGAATGTTTTATAAATTTGAGTTCTTGTGGCGGTCACATTTAAAAATTAGTTAAAATTTTTAACGCTAGATGGCACCACAGTACTATCATAATAAGTAATGATTTAGTGATAGTGATATATAATCTATAGACTTCACCGTAGGCACTAGTTTTAATATTTTTAAAATTAAAATCTATATATATATATATATAATTCGCCATTGTCCGTCTGTCCGTCTGTCTGTCTGTCACGCTCTATTTAGGCAACTTCACGCCGAAGGTCGGCGGCTAGTAATTTAATAATAAATATTAGTAAACATTATGTTTAGTTTAAATAACGGAGTTTTATTTGGTTTATGTACATTTCGATGTTAAAACGTCATCATCATCAGAACCTTAATACAAACTAACTAACAAATTCCGTTGTTGCTTTATTTATACTGAATGTAGATGGCAGCACTGTATTTGCATAGATGGCAGCACCGTAACACAATTTATCAACCATTTTATTGTTTATAGGTGGCAGTAGAAAAGTACAAAAATCACTTATAAACAGTTATATGGATGATGTAACAGTGCTGCCATCTATGCCAATAAAAACAGTGCAACATTGTGTAAAACAGCTATAGTAGATAGTTCCCCGTCACGACAGATCGCTTTCTGTATGTACCGTACAAGGTGTTCACGTTTACATAAAGTGTACATTTCAAATTGCCTCAGGATGGTAATTATTATTTATTTAAATCTCCAACAAAAACCTATTCTAGACTGGAATCGAAACTCTTAATGAATATAATTAAGCTTAATTAAAATTTAAAGAGCAAGTGTTTTTTTTTTTTTTTTTTTTTGCTTTCTCTTATATAAATTAGAGAAAGTATTGTAATCATCAAACAATTTTTGTTTGCTCGAAAAGATCCTAATTCGCTATATTCTGACTCGACACACCCAATATTAATACTTTATTCTCTATCACTGACTCCTCTTTTTTTAAATTCCATTTAAAAATTATTTCTACGAGTAATAAAAGAGTAAATAAACAATTATAAAAAAAAGAAATTACAAAGAATATTGATTTTTATTCCAGATTAAAAATGTCGAAGATGAAATTATTTGTATTAGATTTACATATAAAAATTATATTATAGAAAAAGATGTATTAATTAGAATTTGTCAAAGAATATAGAATTTTATTTCGGATTGAAAAAATTGAATGGTAAATATTTGTATTACATTTAAAATCTCAAGAGTAAGTGGTATTTGAAAGCATTGTATTAAATATTATTTTAAATAATACACTAAGTGATATGTTACATTTATTTTATTGTGGAAATTATACACTTAAAGTGTTTCCATTTATGAAGATGACAATAATGACAGTTAAATAAATAGTGGTGTATTATTTCACCAATAAACACTTGAGACATATCACTTAGTGTATCTTTTAAAATATTATTTAATAATTTTTATCATTTTTTTACAGCTATTATAGGATTAAAAAGTGACATTAAGGCTTTTAAGATTCAAGTTTACATGTAAACAATCAATGAATTATTAATCTATCTTATACTAGCTGCGCAAACTGCTTTTTGAATCTAAATTTTTATTTCAATACAGTAAGAGTTTCCAACCTGATTAGTTTAAGCATAAATATGCATATGTACAAATTTTGAAACCATTTGTATTGCACATACAAAAATGTTTATTTATCTCTAAAATCTAATCTACCTTATTATTAAAGGAGAGAACAATAGTAAAAAAAAAAAAAAAAAAAAACGTTATCTAATCCAAGAAGTTATTTCGGAATAGAATGATCTTTCTTCCGGTCTTGATCTTCAAAAGAAAATAAAAATTTGAGATGGGAAATAAATGTTTGTAACGCAATTGTTGGAGCAATGAATGGGAATTTAACAACAAAATTAAATTAAATTAAAAAAATAAAGGAAGTGAATTTATCTATTTATTTATTATATTATATTATTAAATAATAAATAAATAAATAAGAAAAGTGAAATTTCTAGGTTATAGTGAAATGGAATCTTTTCGTGACTTGAAATTATCAACTGTAATTTATTCTAATGAGATGATATTTTTTTTTTTCTTTATTTTAATTTAATTTCTTTCTTTTTTATTTTTTTTTTTTTTTAATAAAAACCCCCCCCCCCCCCCCCCCCCCCCCCCCCCCCCCCCCCCCCCCCCCCCCCTCCCCCCCGCCCCCCCCCACAAAAAACACCCCCAACCCCCACTATTAATAAGAATATATATAGGGGGGGGCGAGGGTTTTTTAAGCAACCCGGCTCCCACAGGGGGAAAAAAAAAAAACCACCGACCGGCGGGGGGCCAAACCCGCGAGGTGGGGGAGAGGGGGGAGCCCCCCCCCCCCCCCCCCCCCCCCCGGGGCCCCTTCCTTTTTATTTAAAAATATATAAAATCACTTAGGAATTTATTATATACAATAATATTAAAATAATTAAGTGTTCAAAAAAGTTATTAAGTGGTCACCATTTATTTTGATGCCATTCATGTACACATAAGTGTAATAGTGCCTGGCACTAGAGTTTACATGTATAAATAACACTTATGAGGCCAAAAAAAAACGGATCATGTTGATTTCCTTTCCATCACCAATCAAGAGCGGGTCCAGTGGAGATTTTCGCGGGAGGCAATTTTTTCTGCTTGGTGTGACTGGTCGCACATTACACAAATTTCTCTTAATTTAAAGTTTTGTTCTCTAGTTGTCTACCACATTTTTTGAGTCGAAATAGAGATTTTGAGAGATCCACTTTTTTGGAATCAAGGACCCTTATAACGATCATTTCTATCGATATCGATCTCAATGTTATATAGGGTAAATAAAAATATATACAAATTCAAATTTATTTACAATAAAATTTTATTTCCAAGAAAAATCTTTTTCTCAAATCTCCGAGGGGGATAATTACCCCCTTTAACCCCTCTTGAGAGTTAATATTTACCCTAACTGTATCAAATTAATTTTAAAATTTCATTCTTTTTTATTCTATTGTATTAAGTTTTTTTTTTTTTTTAATTTAGTTTAGTTGGCTGCCTGCCGCCTTTTACCCTCACTCAATTTTTTTTTCTTTTACATTTTTTTTATAACATTAATATCAAAATTAGATTTCTACATTGATATGAATATACTGTAATTTACTTGTATTTATTATTACATTATTTGTAATTTTAATTCATTTTACAAATGTAAGAAAAAAATGGACCTCTAAAATAAAAAAAAAAATTAAATTTCATAGTTTTAAGCAGACATAAGTGTTGTTTACATGTAAACAAGAGTTTTCTTAAATGGTTAATTTCATTTGATCTAATGCCGGGTATATATTTTTTTTTTTTTTTCAATGCACCAAAGATATATGGATAGAGAAAGTGAAATGAGTTTAAATGACCTCCTAATGAAGATTTTAGTGTATGATTACGTCACAAGAGCGAACCATTTTAGGAAAGATTATTTCAATATACAGTATTTATATCCTACAATTTATTAATTGCGATGTACTTATTTATATGCTAAAGAGTTTCATCTCTAAGAAGTCAAAGGGAAAGTTTTTTTTTATTTTTTGACATTTTCGGTATCTTCATTAGAAATTTTGATTAGATTAAGCCACTGTATATTTTAATTAATTTAATTATTTTAATTCTGAGTTAGGCTTAAGTTCAAACTTTGCTACAGTAGACTCTAATAATACGGGTCGTATTTTAGATGATGCAGTATGTGATAATAAGAATGCATTTTGACATTGAAGATGATAGTTTTGCCGGATTTCATATAAACCTAAGCTTATTATTTCACCAATAAAAACTTTTAACATATCACATAGTATATCATTTAAAATTAAATATACAAATAATATACTCGGTTATATGTTTCAACCAAATCCCCTTATCATCTTTTATTGGAAAGGATTTAACAAAAAGTAAGGTATGCAAATTTATATTTTTGAATTTGGACGTCCATAACCATTTAAGAAAACTCTAGTTTACATGTAAACAACACTTAAACCTGCTTAAAATTATAAAATTTAAATTTTTTTTTATAATTTTATGGATCCATTTTTTTTTCTTCAGATTTGTAATATAGGTTAATATTACAAAAATTACAGTATATGTATAATAATAATAAAAAATACCGTACAGGTAAATTACGTAAATATTCAATATTCATATCAATATAGAGGTCTTAATAGAATTTTTAATAATAGTGTTATAGATATAAATGTTGAAAAAGAAAAAAAAATGAATATAAAAGAAAAATCTGGTGTGATTGGTCGCACAGTACACAACTTTCTCTTACCTTCGGTAATCGAAAGTTGTGTTCTGTCTTGTCACACCAGATTTTTTCTGTCGACGTAGAAACTGAGCGAGTATGGTACATTTGAAATCAAGATGTAAAATTTATATACATGAAGAAATATTTATATTTTGTTACCATGGCAACCATTTCTCCTATCTCTTCCTATGAAGTACAAGAGTAAAGTGTGCTTCAAAAGATTTCAATGGCAAAATGAGAATATACATTTTAAACAGCATCTAAAAAATAATTTATTTCTAGATCAATTTTGTCATGCATCAAATTGAACACACACAGACAGACAGACACACAGACAGACCATGGCGCGAAAACCATTTTTTTTTTTTAGAGAACCTCAAAACGTGTATAACCATCAAAATCTCGACATCGAGTTTTTTACATGAATCCAATACTTTCTATAAATATATATGTATATTAACATATACAGAATATATATGTAAGAGAAAGTAAAAATGAATGTAAAGGGCTATTTTTGTTAGGATCTAAATCTTATTCATTTTATTCTATTTTATTCTTTGCTAAATATAATTTGAAATGAAAAGGAGATTGTTTTATTTGTTTTAAAATTAAGAACACATCCATATTTCATATCCATTAAAGGAGAAAATATTCCAGATGTTTTTAATAATTCCCTTGATATTTATTATTTAAATTTTTCTCTTTTAACTCGAATATATAATTAAATATTAGTGTTAATGCATCTAAAAAGTTGTTAGAATAATAAATAAATTGTGATCTTTTAGACAGATTGACAGACATACTGTATATATTATTCGTATGTCATCATTTTAGAGCTATATCAATTAAAATTTAATGTAAATGAATAATTATAGATTAATAATTGTGAGAATTAATTATTATTTTTTTTTTTTTTTTTTTTTTTTTAATTCATTTTTATTTAATGTATGGACTTTGAAACTACTAGACTAATTGGACGATGTTATGTATAAAGGAACCAAGCGCCATTATGATCGAAATTGAGATACGACCGCCATCTCGTAGGAAAAAAAGATCTACCTCTCTATTTAATTACTTCTGTCTCAGATTTAGGTTAATGGTGCATAACATCGTCCAATTTTATAGACAGCATATATTATATTAATTTTTTTTTAGCATATAAAGAATTTTACAAGAGTGATATTAGGCTAGTTATTATTTTTGAAAAAAAAAAAAAACTCATTTAGGTCGTCTAAAGACATAAAAATAATTTAACGTTAAGAAATGTGAAAATCTCTCTCTCTCTCTCCCCCATATATATATATATATAAATATAGACGCCTGTCCGTCTCTCTGTCCGTCTGTCACACTCTGTTTGACCAACTTCCCGTTGAAATTTTGAAACGAAATTTTGCAGTCTTATAGAGACCGTTATGGAGAGTCCAGGAAAAATACTCGAGTCTCGAAATTCCTATAACATTTTGAGTTATTAATTCCTAAAATTACGATTTCTCCCATAGGAAATATATAAAGAAAAATTAATGTATTCTTTGCATTCATGTATTCTATGAATGCAAAAAATCCTCAAGCAGGCACTGGATTGGAATACGTAGTAATAATAATTTTCTTCTCATAATTAGGCAGGAGGGGGCCAGGCTAGCTGGAGGGCGGTCCAGGGGTGTAAAGCTCCTCTGTCTAGACGCTAAGGCTGGTGCCACAGCTTCTCATAGTTAAAGAATGGAGAGGGTCCGCCGTATGCGGACCCGACCCAGTAGAAGGGGGTCCACGAGGCGAAGCCCCTCTGGCTAGACGCGAAGGTGGGCGGCGCGGCTAGTATTAATATTAATGGTGGTCCAAGAGGGTGTACCGAAAAGAGAAACCGAAGTTATTTTTTTAACTAGGGAGGTCTAAAACATCATTTTTTTGATTATTTTAAAGCTTTCTCTATTTCTGTATACAAGAAAGTTACATGTAAACATTGCACTTATGCATTAATGCACTATCAATGGATATCAAGGATACTTAAAAATATATTAATTCTCAAAGGAGAGAGTTGATTAAAGAAAAAAAAAAAAAAAATTACAGTTTTATTGTCTGTTCTATCCTTAATTAAGAACGATATTTACTTAAAATAAATAAATACCCGGATGTGAGCATTTTTTGTTGTTTTGTATAATAATAAACAAAAATAAAGGGAAAAAGGAAAATCTTTATTAAATATTAGTACAAAAGATAAAAATAGCAATTTCCGGTCATTTATTAAAAAATAAATAAATAAATAACTCCTCAAATAAGCCATCTCCTAAAGTATTGCATGTCTCAATAAGAAAAGAATTTTATACAAAATCAATATCCATAAATGCGATTCGGAATTTAGGTCTAATCCACAATTTACTTGCACAAATTCAATGCTTTATTGCTTACATGTAAACGTTGCAACTTAGAGTAGAGATAACTTTTTACTTTCTCTTACCTATATGTGTAATTTTTTCAAACTTTTTTACTTTCTCTTATGTATATATCGATACTTGGAAATTAAAAGACCATAAAGGATAAAATGCTACTTTTCAGGAGAACCAAAAAACGAAAAAAAAAAGAATCATTTTCCCCCTCATAACTTTTTTTACTTTAGTACTATTCTAGTCTTTGAAATTGACCATTTGCATTTACAGTGCCAAAACTTGCTAATTGCAAAAGGTCCAATTCCAAAACTAGCTAATTACAAAAAACTTTTTAGATTCAGGGACCTCAAAACGTGTATATCAATCTCGACATTGAATTTTTGACATGAAACCAATACTTTCTCTATATATTAACATATATAAAGTTAAGAGAAAGTAAAAATATAATAACATTATCATCTAATTATATATATATAAATAACACAAGGTTAATTTTCAAAGGAATTTTATTTTGGCTTATGGGCATTTCGACGTTAACACGTCATCTTCTTTTGAAACTTAACCTTGTGTTATTTATTTATCTATTGTATAAAAGATGATAATTTAATTAAAGAAGGAGACTCGTGACTAATCGGATAAGCTGTGGATTACGAATCTAGAGCTGCTATCCAACTCGGGTTCGAATCCCACCTGCCATTAAAATTTTCAAACATTGTCAATGTCTTGTCCGTCTCTCTGTTATTGCACTTAACTCTGTTGAGAGATCGAAGAAAAAAAAAAAAAAATTAAGAATGTTTCAACTATTGCTAAAGGTTAATTCTTTGCATTATATTAAATATGAAGAAATTTTCAACAATAATCTATTAAAATTGTACTAAAATTGCGTGAAAATTGTAGTTGTCCATGGAGGACAATAATTAAAATAATCGGATAACGATTTTTGAAAAATAAGCATGTCATAGGCCTATGAACTTAAAGCAGTGTTTACATGTAAACCAGAAAGCATTTCCTTCTATTTACGTCATTAAAACTACTGCATTACATTTTTATCTATTTATTTAAAAATTCTATTATATTGAACACTTAAAACAAAAAAAAACTTTTGCTTTTAATTAGCATATCTTTTTAAAAAAACGCCACTTTCGAAAGACAAGTGAATGATGATGATTAGCAAAATTGAAATTCTCACTCACTTTTCGTGTGTGTGTGTGTGTTAAGAATTCAAAAATCATCCTAATCATTTATATATACTTTTTAATTTCATTTTATTTATATGATGACTTTAATAATCTTTTATTTTTTAAAAAGAACTTCCAAAAAAATGCTTCCTGGTAAAATAAATATTGATATATTTGTGATTCTAGGTAAATTTGTGGAATCTAATCTAGTTAATTTAAATGTATAAACTTGCACGCAAATTATTTACTTGCGCCAGTGAAGCTGGAGAATTTATAAAAACAATTCAATATATAAAGTTCATTTCTTTTAGTTTACATGTAAACACTGCACCTCAGAGCAGGGATAAGATTCTTATTTCATCATCTAAAGGAATTAAATTTTAGTGCGATGTTTCTAGTTTATAGGAAAAAGCGGAGCATTTTGAGATACAGAAACCCCCCCCCCCCCCAAGACTCCCCAAGAAAAATTGAGTCAATATGGGGCCTTCCAGGTCCAGTCCTATGACCCCCCTCCCCCCAGCCAAATTTCATAGTTACGTCCATGGGCATACTAATTAACATTTCATTTATTTACACTAAATAAATAAAATCGAATGTTGGAGTAATAAATTATTAGGATTAACGTCAATAATAATCTTGATAAATTTGTGGAATTTAATCTAATTAATTTAAATAGGCAAGTTCTTGATAATGCACTTGCACTCAAATTATTTACTTGCGTCAGTAAGAAATTGCAGAATTTATAAAAACAATACAATATATAATAGTTCTTATCCTTTTCACTTGAGAGCTCATATTTTTAATGCACAAGTGAAATGCTTTGTGTTTACATGTAAACGCTTTATACTATAATTTTGAATTTATATTTTCATGGGAGGAGGGGGGAGGGGGAGTCACCCAACTGATGTTTAGCTGATTTGATCATTACTTAACAACTTAGATCTTGGTGGCTAATACCTTTGTCTATGACACGACATCCAACTAAATTTTGTTATTTTGTATTCTTGGATTAGAGCCATTAGATTTTTTTTTTTTTTTAAATTTGATTAAAGCGGTATTTCGATATTTTGCAAAGATAATTCTAGAAAAATTCTAAAATAGAAAAAAAAAATAAATAAATAAATAAATAAAATTTTTAAATAAACACAGTCTCTAAGAATAACTTTTTAGTTAAAATAAATCATAGAAATTTTTTATTTTCTAGCTATTAAATTCTCCACTAGTTAAAAATAAGAATCTCTCTGCCCCAGGTATCTAGCACAGAGGTAGAAGTCTCGCCTCTTATATAGGTGAGTCATGTATTCACTTCCCGTTTAGAGCGATAAAAAAATGGTTAATTAATTTTCATTTCTTATTGAATGGATTATACGTAGTTCGAATTATCCAGTTTAAATTGTCAAATTATATTTTTTTTTATTAAAAAACGCATAATTTGTGACGTAACACCTGAGTAAAAACAATTTCTAAATTGACTTTATTTAATTAGTCATTGAACTCCATATCAACAAGTTGTTGTGAGTTCACACATTCTATTTATGATAATAGAAGATAAAAATAACATATAATTATGGAAAGATAATTTATTCACACATCAAATTTTCCCGGAAGACAAAGAAATAATAAATTGAATCAAATTCACAGCACAAAATTTGATTTTGATGCATAAAGCATGGTTTACATGTCAATAATTGCACTTACGTCAATGCACATGTAAAAAAACATGGTTTACATGTCAATAAATGCACAGGCGACATGTAAACTGGCGCCAAACATGTATATATCGATTGACATCTATTAAAACAAAAGCTGCTTAACCCAAAAATTTCAAAAAAAAAAAAAATACATATGTTAATAATAGATTATACTGTATAAGAACGTTTGATAACTTTTAATGTAATTTTAATATAGGCCTACTATACATAAATAAATTGTTTCTTTAAAAACACCAAAAAATATTTTTTTTTTAAATTTTGTTCACTTAAGATGACCGAAACGTATAAAAAAGTAGAATCTATTATTCAAACTACAATTTATTATTATTGATAAATTTATATTAAAAAAAAAAAAACATGAATCTTCTAAACAAGTATATAAATTTTTCCCACATTTATTTATTTATTTATTTAAGGAAATAATCTGATATTAATTAAAGAATTAAAAATTTCTCAAACTTTTTTTTTTTATTTTCTCTGTTCACACGACTGAAAAAACGAATTCTACAATTTTGTGTTATTTTTTTTTAAATTTATATGAGAAATTGATCTGAGAAATTTTATATTATTTTAATTAGATATGTTGTTGTTGTTGATGTTGTTGTTGTTGAATGATGAAGGAAGTAATTTAATCAAATCATAAATGCTTTAAAGACAATATTTTTTTTTTTGAAGAGAATATACTAGCTGTGAAACTCGCCTTAAGCAGCTGGATTAGAGAGCCTAATTATAAGTATATAATGGAGTTATAATTTTAAACACTGCAGTGTACTGATCATAAGTGCACTGATGGAAATTATATAAAAAAAATGTATATTTTATTAATAGTGGAAATTAAAAATACTAAGCCTTAAGTTTTCATGAAATATGTAGTTATTTGACATTTTAAATTTAATTTCTTACCTAGTTTTTTTATATAAATCTTAATTTTTTAATATTATCTATTTAGGGTATCTACCTTTACCTTGTATTTGTGTTTTTGTGAAAATATTATTGATTTAGACAAAAAAATGTGCAAGTTAATTTTTTCTGGTCCCAATTATAGCCTAGTGTTTCTCTACCAGGTTCATTGAAACTTACAAATAATTTTTGTTTAATTTCTACTCTAGGTTATAATTTATTGAATCTTATAACTAAGTATTTTTAATTTCTCTGGATATAACCAATTAAAACTTATAACAAATATTTTTAATTTTTTTACTAGATAATAATTTTTGAAACCCATAATCTAATGTTATACTATATATTAATATGTTATAGATTTTGTATATACGATTGGTTATATAATTCATTGAATCTTATAACCAACTGTTTTTAATTTCTTCACTTGGTTATGATTCATAGAAACATATAACCTAGTGTTTTTTTTTTTTTATTTCTTTTATACATATTTTTTTTAACTAAAGCCTAGTTTAAAGAATTTTTATATTCTTTAAAATTAAATCATTTGAGGGCAGGGGGGCGGAGTCGATTACACCTTTAAAACGTCATAGATAAAAAATACTAATCAAATCCCATAAAAATACAAATCAAATTCCACGTATTCTTGCTATTACAATTCTATGGCCCACTTCACAACATTTAATAACAATGCCCTTTCTGTTATTAATATATTAATATTTATATCTGTCTTTAAAATGTATCTCTTTATATAATTTATGACATTTAGATCATGAAGAAGGTCGCGAAACGTTGAAATAAAAATTCAATTTCTTATTCTTTAAATTATAAAATTACTTAGAGATTTTTTCAAAATAATAATTAATCCGTAAAGTGTTGTTTGTTGGTTACATGTAAACTAGAGTCTTAAATGGTTCATCCATAAGTGATTGAACTATTGTTTTTGTTGCCATTCATGTACTCATAAGTGTAATAGGCTGCTTGACACTTAAGCAAATGACGCTAGTTTACATGTATCATTAACACTTATGTAGTATTGCTGGATACCTTTCTTCGTTGGATCTTCATTCCACTTGTTAAAATAAATAAAGAATACGAGCCAACTACTGACCCTTAGATCTTGAAATCTCTGCTCTAAGGTGTCGTTCAATATTTACTTTTATTGCTTTTTATAGCTAAAAAGGGACTCTAGATATTTATTTTTACACAAAAGAAGGCTGAATCTCCTGAGATCTTGGGTTCAATACCCAATTGAGAGATTATTAATAATAATTTCACTCTCATCTTTTTTAATTAAAATTAAAATAAATTCTCTCTTTAATATGGATGATTTTAGAAAATTATTATTTTTTTTTTTTAACTTTAAAAACATGTTAATCTACTTTCAATTAGTTAATAGCATATCATTTGCATGCATAACTGTCAATAATTTTTTTTTTTTTTTAATATTATTTATTATTAAAATAGAAATTTGTTCATTATAAATATATTCATATATAAAATTGCAAAAACAAAACAAAAAACAACGAAATTGTAAATAAATTAATCCTGGTGGTGTGTGATAGTGACATCAAGGTATAAAATTTGAAAACAAAAAAAATATATATATATATTGAAAAACTCGTTTTCCTTTAATTCTTTATATTTCAAAAACCGTTCATTTAATTAAAAAATTGAATATAAATAAATTTCATCAAAATTTAATTTAAAAAAACTTTACTTTCATTATTTGTATAAAAAGTTAAAAATAAACAAAATATTGATAAAAAATTAAAAAACTTCAAGAGTAAAATAGCTTTTAAAATGTGTTTATACTAAAACTAAAATAAACATTTTCTAGATCCTTAATTATGTAATTGATATATTAAGTTATAAATAAATTTATTTTAGTGAGTTTTGTGGAAATGTAAAAAAAGTGAAAAATTGCTTTAGTAAGTACAACTCGTGATTGGCTGATTTTATTCATAATAATATGCCAACATCTTTAAGAATTTTTTTTTTTTTTAATACAAACTTGATTAGACTAATTGTAATAAAATTAATCGTTTATACTATTTATTACTATAATTTCATCCCTTTTAATAGGTTCGGTGTTATTGTTTAATTTTATTACCTTCTCAGATTTTACTTACCGTTTCGTCGTAATGGCCACCACCGTCACCATGGCCATGTCCTCCGTGGCCATAACCGCCGCCGTTTGAGTAGTCTTGGCCACCGTTCACACCCTGGTAGTTGCCACCCAGCTGATTGTTATGATTGTAGTTGTAACCACCTCCTCCTCCGCCGCCGCCACCGCCTTGGTTATTATTGTAGTTATAACCGCCACCGGTGATGCCCACATCACATGAAACCACCGCCGCCAAAAGGACTAAACTAAAAAACTAAAAAAAAAAATATATATAAATATAAAATCTCAAAAAAAAAAAAATTTAATTTACTAATCAAAAATAGTTAATATATTTCAAATAATTATATTCTTTTGCATTAAAAAAAAAAAAATGATTACGTTTTGTCATAATCATTTTGAAAAATAAGTGTTTTGTTTAATATCAAAACAACAGAATTTATTTGTTCATGACGTTTTGGTAATCCTCAGGAATACTGATCATTTGAGTTTACAATAAAAAAAAAATTACTTGTAATTACTTGAAAATGAAGCAAAAACAGACCAAGATGATATAAAATTTATCTAATAAAAATTATAAATTGGTTATTTAATTAAAATTGTCAACTACTAGTGCATGGTTAACTACTGGTATCGTTAATTTAATTAATATTATGTATTCTAAAAATCAACTCCGATAATTGAAACAGAGTTTTTTGTTGTCCAATTTCTTGATGATTACCAAAAATGCCATATGTCAATATATCTTATGGCTGCAGTGAAAACAGGTTTACATGTGCATCCCAGTGGCGGATCCAGAGGGGGGGGGGGTAATCTGGAGTGACTGGTCGCACAGCACACATTTTTTTTCTTAATTTCGGAAATTTAAAGGCGCATTCTGTACTTGTTTGCCAGAATATAAATTCAAATCAAATTTTTAAGTGTTAATTTTTAAAATTTTACATTAAAAATACATTTTTTTCGAAAAAAAGTATTTTTCAAATCTCAGGGGGTAATTACCCCCTTTACCCCCCCCCCTTGTATCCGCCCTTGGTGCATCCCTTGTGCACTTATCAAATGATATAGGGATATCTATGGTATTGTAATGAAATAAATCGTATAAATAAATAAACAAAAACCTGTTCATTATATTTTTTTTTTTTTTTTTTTTTTTTTACAAAATTATTTTATTAAATTAAAAACAAAACGTTGAGCAAAATCAATAAATACCCGTATTTATTAAAAAAAAAAAAATGTATTCACAGTTGGATATATTAACAATTGTAACAATGTGAAGCCATAATACATAATTTGCATAAATTTCAAGCATAATATAAAAAAAAAATTAAAAAATTAAGGCCCTTGACCCGTGGCTCAGAGAGAAGACACTAGCTTCTCTCGCCGGGGTCCCGCCCCGAAAAATTTTTTTCATTTGATTTGACTACAAATCATTTGAAATAAATAGAGATGGGGTCTAAATGGCATTAGATGCCAAAAAGACTTAAAAAAAAATTAAGAAAGGGGAGAGAATTGAGAGCACAAGTTTTAAAAATTTATTTCATAACAATACCATAGATGTCTCTATATAAAGTGCACAAGGGATGCACATGTAAACCCTGTTTTCACTGAAGCCATATGATATATTGGCATATAAGCAATGCTTAAAAATAACAGATATATAGATTTCGCTTCAAATTTCAAAATAATCAATAATTTATTTTTTATTTTGAGTTATAAAATTATAAAAAATTATTTGATTGAGGTTAAATGACTCAAAAATAAAAAAAAAAAATTTATTTATTTAAATAAATTAATTAAATTTTTTGCGTTAATTAAAATAAATATTTTTAAATTTAATTTTGAAAAATAAAATCAATTAATTAAAAATTAAAATAAATTTTTATTAATTTTTAATTTAATAATAATTTAATTATTATTTTTGAAATTTAAAACAAAGTTACAATTTATTTTATTTATTTATTTTTTTATTTAATCTTTTATATTCAAAATCAAAGAAGAAGAGGACAGACACACACACACAAAACAAAAAATAAATACCTGAATAGTTGCCATCGTAAAGAAAGTCTTTCGCTGAGGTTGATTCAACCCGACTGGCAATGCTTGTTAGGTTAGATGCTGATTTTATATTGCCACCCACCCAAGGCTCTCTCAGGAGGGGGAGGAAGTTGGTTGGCTTATTCGTTAGTGTGTATGTTGGTTGGCAATGCTGAGGAAGTTCTTCTTAATTTCTTTCTTTCTTGAGAAGATGAAGAAGAAGACGAAGAAGAAGAAAGAGGTGGAGGTAGAGGAGGTGGAGGAGGGAAAGCGGAAGTCTCCTTCAACAGAAGCAGCAACGACGACGACGACGTCGACGTTAACTTGCTGCTCCTTGGGAATCTGACGAAATATTTGAATTCCATCCTTCTCTTCTCAACAACAACCTATATAGATAACAATCTAATTCAATTTAAAGATTTTCTTTTTTATAACAAGTGAAGAGATGAAAGTCGAATAATTATCAAAAATCAATTTAAAAATTTTTTTAGAACCCCCCTTCTCCCAAACTAAATATGGGGAATAATTAACCGAAGATTCAACTATAACCAAAGAAAAAGTTGCGTGATGTGCTAATACCAGCACCCAGATTTTTCATTTTTCCAAATTGTTCTAATTGAAAAAGAACGTTCACGTGATGTTCTTATCAACGTTTTAAAATTTCGTGTATTCAATTGGGTCATTTAGTTTGCATAATTTAGTTATCGAAAAGCCATGAAGATGGCACGAAATGAATGTCGAAATGCATTAAATAAATCACACCATGTCGGCTTTTTGATAATAATTTGAGATAATTCAATTCATTGGACCGAAGAGAGACTTATTGAAGAGAGCCTCTTCTTTGAAATAAATATAAAAATCAAGGCGGGGGAGGGGGTATAAGAAAAAAAGTGGACGTGAAGGTCTTTTAATTATATTTCTAGAACAAATAATTCATCAATTAAACGAGAGAGCGAATTAGGGGAAAAATAAATTGAAAGTTAACTTCCTTCTTGTCAGTGGCATTTTTTAAGCCATTTAATTTAATAGATAACGCGTTAACATGTCAGTAGTTACTTTGGCATGGGCAGAATGATGCACATGTAAACGTAAATATGTAAACATTTTTTTATGCTTTAAAATTACACTGGCGCCAGTAGATTGATGCACATTGTAAACCATATCTACTAAATATGTAAACACGTCTTTATTTTTATCAATTAAAATCATCAAATATCTATAAAAA
>JAKCPI010026132.1:0-12256 GCA_023213315.1 Euborellia annulipes | reverse complement strand
TTAACTTAAAACCGCTTCAGAAAAATTTGGCTTTAAGATTTTAACTGAACGTTCACATCTATCAAAAAGACTTGTTCCGAAAAAAAGAATCTAATGTCTAAATTTGAAATTTTTAATCTACAGTAGTTTTTAGAGCAAGATTTTCAATAAACTTATTCAACCCATATTAGCGCATTATTTTTTGCAATTTTCTCGAAAGGAATGCAACCAGCAAATTTTATATTTATTCTTCGACGTTGCTCGATTAATTCCTGAAATAGTAAGAAGCAATAAAGGAGTTGAGTCTCAAATTTGACGACGTTCTGGTTCTAAATAACGCCGTCAACATGGCATTTCTAAATGGACTGCGATTTTTGCATTGCATCTCTGATCTCTCTTTTGTTGTTAAATTCAACAATGGCCCCGTATTTTATGTATTTTCGTCGACGTTTCGCTCTCATTTTCTGGAATGAATCCCGAAACAACGAGAATTTATCATTTGCCGGCTTGCATTCTTCACCTCGTCTTGCAAGAGGGTGGGGGGAGCTCAAGAAGGATGTTGCCTCTTCTCAAAGTAGATTGCTGTTTGCAAGTATGATCACAGCTCAGTGGCGGAACCAGAGGACAATTTTTCATTTTTTGGCAAACACTTTTTAATTAAAAAAATTCATGATTAAAAAAAATAGGGGGGTCTTAAGGGGCGAGTCTCGAAAAACAGTTATTAGCCGATTCGGAAGCTGGTTACTCTAGGCGGCAAGAGATGGCGTTAGTTCTGGGTCCATAGGGAAACAAGCATTTTAGTCCATTCCATTTGGAACGTTTCAGCAAATTTAAATGCTAAAAATTAATTATTTTTTAACACAATGATTACTAATTTAATTATCTATAAGATAGAGACCTATTTTTTTTTAAATTACTTTTATTTATAGCTTTTTAAAATATTCTTCCTTTTTCCCCATTCAATTGGGGGGGGGGGGGGCTGAATTGTTCCCCGCCTATTCTTTTTATCAAAAATTCAAAAGAACTAATAAATTTGATTAAAATTTAAGATACCTTAAAATTTCCAACTTTATACTAAAAAATCCCATTAGCCGATGCTTATTATCTGCCTTGAGTGAATATTTAACTGCCTTAAATATTTAAAGTTATGTTTTTTTTTTTGTTTTTTTTATTCACTCCTCGAAACTCGACCTTGGTTAAAAAAATTACTTTAAATGTTACATGTCTTTAAGTTGGAATGCTATTTTTCTATAATGAATATAATATTCTTTTAAAGGAACAAAAAACATTAATTAGAACGTGTTTGTGTTTTCAGGAAGGAGGAGACCGGGACCGAAAGACGCGGCTTTTCACACGCGACCGGAATTCTTCGGCTGGCAAAACTAAAAAGCAGGCAGAGAAAACGTTGAGCCTCGAACAAAAACAGCCTCAGATAGCCAACATCACTAATTTTGCTGGGGATATGGGATTCAGCGAGGTAAATTGAAATTAAACAAAATCATGCATGGGGGGGGGGGGAGCTCAAATGGAGTTATTAATAGGATGTAAAGTAGATTAGTGTTATGCTGGATAAATGTAATCAAATTATAGCCCTGGATTGGATCCCAACAGAAGAGATGGTTCCGACATCCCGTCCTTTGGAAGGGACGTCCCTCACTCCCCACTCATCGGAAGGAGTAGGTGCTGAGAGAGTCCCTCCTCAAACAGAGGCATTTGGGGGCCTGGGGCGGCACTAGAAGAGGGGGCCTTTATACATTTTGTACCAGAGGTGTAAGCTTATATTGAATTTTTTTTTTGGGTGGAGGGTGTTCATCTTTAAATCCTCTCTTTAATCTTTAATCCTCTCCTTCATACACTAAAATATTTTTAAAATACCGTATATCCCTGAACCCCAAGGGCCCAGGGGCCTCTCAAAGAGAAATTTTCATTAAATTTTTTTTAATAAATATTTGGGGGCCTTGGGGGGACCGCCTCCTCCACCCTCCCCCCCTCGGTACGCCACTGTCCTCAAAATGGAGGACATCCCTTGCCTAGAATAGAAAAAGCTTGAATAAAAGCAACTAGAATTAATCAATTTCGAAGATTTGCTCTAGCAGATATTACAATAATTAATAAAATTATTGTCGGGAATTTTTATTTGGTTGATGACTCATTTGCAAAGTTCATAGATGACCAACATCAGAGACAATTTTGTAATAGATCCCCATGTACAGTGAGGGACAATATTAAGCCCCACACATGCGTTTTCTACTTGAGATTATTTCATTGTTTTTATAAAAGAAAATCGAAAATCTTTATTGGAAATTTTCTAGGTTATGTAATATTTTTTTTAAATCAATGAAATAATCACAAGTAGAAAACGGATGGATGGGACTTAATATTGTCCCTCACTGTACATTGTTAATATGAGCAATTACTATATTATTTTGTTCTCAGGCCTGATGATGGTCAATTATGAATGACCGAAACTCTGCGAATCAGTCGTCAACCAAATTAAAATTTCATAAATAATTTTATTATCTGCTCGTACACCTGCCAAACTAGAGTGCCTATGAAATCTATTAACTCTAATTAATATATCCTCTGGCTCATGGGCGTACCCAGCGAGGGGCAGAGGGGGCAGCTGCCCCCCCTCCCCCCTAGAAGCAAGAAATAAAAAATTAAATGCTTATAAAGTGATGAAACGAAACAAAATTAGGTAGGGCGATGGCGACGGGGACTCGTTAGGACTCGAGGGTTTTTATGTCTACCTGTTGTAGGAATATGAACGCAGGAGGAAAGTTTTTTGTACTTTTTTGCTTGGTGGGGGAAACTTCTTTCTTGAATTTCGCTAAAAATTCATTAGTTATTGTAAAAAAAAAAATTCTTTGTCGTAACAATCTAAAAATCATCATTTTTATGTAATTATATTTTATAATAATTATTTAAATATCAATAAATCAATCCGAATGACGCCAATGGCACGAAAGCATCTCGAGTAAGTCTCAATAGGAAATTAAAATAATAAAATTGTAACTAATTTTAATTAAAAAATTGTTTTATTTTTGCAGCCCCGTAAAATTCTCATCGATCAACTCTCCCGAGTGCTTCCAACTGATGACATCATCCCTGACCACGTGACAATTGTCAGCTCTGGAGACCCGCAAGGCTCGTTATTGGCCTCCAGACTGCAGGAGAGGCAAGAAAAAGTCATCTCGACCCTCGGAGCATCGGACGTCAGAGCCACGGTCACTTGTCTCGTTAGCAAAATACAAAAATTGTACGTTTAGCAATTTTATACTAAATTATTCACTCTTATCTTTATATATATAATTCTTCTGTACGTGTGTATGTGACTGAACTCCTCCTAAACGACTAAACCAATTATGATGAAATTTTCTGTGTATGTTTGTGAGAGTCCCGGACAGGTTTTGTTTCACAAATAACAATAAGTTAATGAGTAATTAACCGTTAAAATAAGAAAAAAATAAAAATTAGGAGAAATAGTTGCCATGGCAACAAAATATAAATATTTATTTACCCATGTTTACGGTTTTTTTTTATTTATTTACATTTTGAATTCTAAAATATCGGCGTGAATTTTTTGTTTGTGTACCGGGAGAGTCCCGGAAAGGATATGATTCACAAAAAATCTTAAGTTCATGAATAATTAACCGTTAAAATAATCTCTAGAGTCTATATATAAAAATGAAAAGGGAAAATGTATGTACCGGTATGTATATAAGTAGGCGAGCAAGGGGGTCCAGGGGGCGCAGCCCCCTGGCTAGACGGAAAGCCCCGCCAAAGGCGGGGGCTTTGCGTCTAGTACTCTATAAAATCTTCTTCTTATTTATTAAATTTAATAGCGACTGTTATAAATGGTGAGTGACGGATATACTAATCCCCAGCGGCGTAACTAGTATTCGAATCTCCTTCGAGCTGTTTTTTGTAATTTTTCTTCGGATTTGTGATATAAAATGAATTTATTATATGATATAAAAAAAAGCCGGAGATTTAGGTAAAAAGCTGGGAATTCGGAGTAAAGCCGGATGCTAGGGCGCTTATGTCGGTATCGAGAGGCGCCAAAGGCTTTGGGGGGGGGGCGAGCGCCCCCCTTCGCCCCCACCTGGGTACGCTACTGCTTATCCCTTTGCAAAAGTGACTTCTGTATGATAGGTAGTAGTAATGGTTATGGTCAAAAATGACAGATAATCGGCTAGTGGAGCGATGAAGCTAAGGATAAATTTACGAAAGACAGTTTTGTTCAAATTTAGCCAGAACCCCGTGGAAAGAAAGGGCTGAATAGCATTGCCAGTTATAACTTTTGGCGTTTTCAAATGTTTAAATGAAATAAGAAACGTTATCTTATTATTAGAGGAATTTTTAATCATAGACCACATTTTTGTATTAAATATTTTATTAAAATTATAAATACTGTACAACGTTTCGACTGCTTATTCTGCAGCCGTTTTCAAGTACTGTGCACTTGCTCCGACTCAAGTGAACCAACTGTCAATGTCCGTTACGTGCCTTTTTATATACAGAGACGTCAGCGCCATCTGTCGGCATTTCTGTGAAGTTAATAAATATTCAATACAAAAATGTGCTCTATGATTAAAAAAATTCCTCTAATAATAATATTTCAAACCACAAAAGCTTTAATAAACACATTTGTGTTAAAAACGTTATCTTATTTTTTGCCACCCCTCCCCCTGACTACGCCCCCCTCTTTAAAAATGATCTTTATTTTTTCAGTTGTAACAGCAACGCGAAGCCGCCGCCCGCGATGAAAGTGATGCTCGCGGGATCGGACAGTTTCACGAATTCTGTGCTCAGGCATTACGTGGAGCAATTGTCTTTTAAATCCCCTGAATGGCAATCCTATATTAAGTTCCTCATCGTTCCATTAGGTAAGATGATTCTTTTTACCATCATTTTATTTTTTTTTTTTTTAATTTGTTTTTTTTTTCGCAGGTGCTAATTCCTTGGCCAAATATCTTGGCAGTTTAGATTCCGCTTACGCCTCTGCCTTTACATCAGATTCGTGGAAAGAATTACTCGAGCGTGCAGAGGTACAAAAGACAGATACTCAGGAAATGTTAAATCGTGTTCACCGGTATTTGCATCAAGCAAACACAACTTTACAACTTCCTATTGCAGAAGCCATGATTACTTATAAAGAAAAAAGGTTCGATATAATTATTTCCTATTCATCCTGAGCTGGCCATTAATTGTTTAATCGATTTATTCTTTTATCCGAATCTGTTCTTTATCGATGAGTTGTTCTCTTAGCTTGGCCCAAGTCCCACCCGCTGGCTTTGATAGAGTTATCTGCCCTGAGGGTGTTGGGTTAACGGACATGCTCGCTTCCCGTTGACCTCTCTGGTATAAAAAGAAAAAAATCAAATTATTTTTTTAAAATAATTTTTGAGATCTATATATTGGATTAAAATGGGGGACAAATTCTTTTAAAAAAAGATTTCTTGTTATAAATAGAAGAAATGCACGGTGTAGGTAGGAAATGTGAGTGTAGGTCCAAGGAAGCCTGATGCCTCGGAAAGGCTGGAGATCCTGGGTTCGATTCCCGGGTTGGCCCACCAACAAATGAACAAATTATTATTTTTTAAAAGTCCAACTTCTTAAAATGTTTTTCTAGTTTAATTATTTATTTTTATTTTTTATTTTCCAGTTCCGATGAAGAATCCTCACAAATTTTTGTGCCGTTTATAAATGTAAGTTTTTCATATTTTTATTTCTTTTTTATTTAGAGAAAGCTAGACAATTTCCCCAAATGAATAAATTTTAAAAGAGGATATTTTTAATAATTTCTAACAATGTTTAAATTTTTACTTTCTCTTACTTATATATGAATATTTATAGAGAGGTTTAGGCATGGGCGAAACTAGGAAATTTGGCTGGGGGGCATGGGGCCTGGAAGGCCCCATATTGACGGGGGGAGGAGGGGGGGAACCCCTACGCCCATGGGTTTAAGCAGGTAAAAATTATATTTAAACGTACCCTCACCGAATACTCCAGATGTGTATTAGTCCAGTCAAAATAGACTAAATTATGATTCCAGTTTGCATTAATTCCCAACAAGCTGGATTTTTGTGCAGGTCTTGAATACGTCATTACAAATGATATGTCAAAAGTCCCCATCGATCCCGCTTGTGCGTTGTTTTTTATTCGAGGTCAAAGGTCACAAATTTGCGTTTTTTGCGTATATCTCTGAAACAAAGAGAGCTATCGAAAAATGGTTTAGACAAAGTTTGTAGATCGTAAAATTGTCTACAAAAAATATCTCAACACTTTTTCTTCTACAAAGCATCGCTTTCGAGATATCGTGACTTTAGAGCGCAGAAAAGTTGTACTTTCGACTATATGCACACATTTCCGCACCACCTCTGAGGTAGTGTACACGGCGCTTTTTTTTTAACGTGGTTTCCCCAGTAGGAATACTCCACAATATATTTTGATCGAGGGAATGTAATGGGACACTATTTTATTGATGAAATTTTTTTTTTTTATTTAAATTTAATGAAAATTTTAACAGCAAGAAAATTACATCATCATTCAACATCAAATTCTTCATAGTCACTCGTTTCTTCTTCATCACTGTCTTCTTCCTCTTCTTGCTCGATTTGTGTAGACTGCTCCAAGAAGAGAGATATATCAGTTATATCCTCATCAATTTCGAAACAATCTTCATCTGTTGTATTTGATTCAATGTTGGTGCAAGATTGGCCTTGACAATTGGTACATACCGATGAACAATACAATCCAACTTTTCTGCACCCGCAATTGTTTGTGCAGCCTTTTTTGCAATTACAAAAAATTGTATTGAGTAATTTTTCTGGAGCAGGTGGCAGTAAAGTCTGGATTGGCTCCAAACAATTATTCATCAATTTCCAGCCCCAATCTTCAGGATTTAGATCATTGCCTAGCCACACTTGCACTTGGTAGAACACACGAAACAAGTGTTGATTAGCAGAAGCAGATGTTGGAGGGAGACAAGATAACTGCACTCTCTTATTGTTTTTTGTATTTTTCACAAAACTCAAATATCTATACTTGTCTATCGATTCCATTTTTTTTGGAGCTCCATACATAGCAAGGAGAACACGAATTCCATTGGTGAGGATAACATCTGCTGACGAGTTAATATTTGTAAATACTTTTGCGTTATCAATCAAGTCTTCACGTTTTTCAAACAATTTGAATACTGTATTTTTGCCTCTTTTGAAAATTGCTGATGTCGTATCGCAGCCAGTTATCGCATGAAGGAATAATATATGAGGCGACATTAAATAAAAAAAAAAAAATTTCATCAATAAAATAGTGTCCCATTACATTCCCTCGATCAAAATATATTGTGGAGTATTCCTACTGGGGAAACCACGTTAAAAAAAAAAGCGCCGTGTACACTACCTCAGAGGTGGTGCGGAAATGTGTGCATATAGTCGAAAGTACAACTTTTCTGCGCTCTAAAGTCACGATATCTCGAAAGCGATGCTTTGTAGAAGAAAAAGTGTTGAGATATTTTTTTGTAGACAATTTTACGATCTACAAACTTTGTCTAAACCATTTTTCGATAGCTCTCGTTGTTTCAGAGATATACGCAAAAACGCAAATTTGTGACCTTTGACCTCGAATAAAAAAAACAACGCACAAGCGGGATCGATGGGGACTTTTGACATATCATTTGTAATGACGTATTCAAGACCTGCACAAAAATCCAGCTTGTTGGGAATTAATGCAAACTGGAATGTCTATTTTGACTGGACTAGTATGATCTGTGACTCCAGGGAGAGAGGTTCAAGTCTTTTCAGTACAAAAACATTAAAATTCTTTAAAAACATTAAGCCTACATTTATTACACGTTTTCTATAGCATACTCTGCCTACTTACTTCATCAATGTTGGATTGTGCCTCGAAAGGTTTCTTATTAAATGCTTTTATTTAACTTACTTTTAGAAGGTGTCAATTTTTAAGACACTTCATATAGGCTTAATAAAAGACTCCCTCCCTTCCCCAGATATTGGGCACGTTTTACTTTTCTCGTACTTGACCCAGCCAAATGTTTCTAATTTACTTTTATTTGACCTGCTCAACTTTAGTACAGATGGGATTTAATACTTGAACCGAACTTCACTTCCTCTTAAGAAAGTATTAAAAATTCGATATCGAGTGTTTTTTTTTTAAACTAAATTAATTTATATATTTGTTGCCGATTAGGACGTTCGTCTGGGTACCTCTGAAGGTTCCGCATCGGCTTCGGATGATCTCGACGAGAACCAAACAATAACCCACGTTCCCTTGTTGAGTGGGTCGCCGCCATCGTTGGTCTCAAGCTTCCAGAGAAAAAAGAACGAATCACACCTCCAAGTTCACCAAATATCAACAACCTTTATATTGGGCAAGCAATCAGAGAACCGCAATCGCTTGCGTCCGAGCCGATGGAATTGCAACTCGACTATTGGCTCTTGCCCGGAGGAAGTCGTCCTGGCGAGATCCCGGCGCCTCCAGCTAAAGGAAAAGCCGACTCGTCAAAGTGCACGATCAAAACGACTTTCCGTTCGCTGCATATACAGAGACTTTCTCCCGTTGGCGAGCAACCATCTCAAAATTTTGTCCTCAACTACACCACCAAGGAGAAAAAACAAAAGAGTACGTTGGCTTTTTTATTTAAAATTAATCCAAAGACATTTTCTCCTAAAGGGTTCTTTTGTTTAGATTCATCATTATCCTGTGATATGTTTGGTACTAACCTTCATAAAGCTGACAATGACAGGTGACAATTTGTCAATTTGTCGAATACCTGTTTCATAAAAATCCGCTCTTGACTTAATTGTCACGTAAAAAATGACATTTTTGTAAAATTGTCATGACAATTTGTTACTTTTTCCTTTCATAAAATTTCTAGGCTGATAGGTGAATTTTGACAATTTGTCATGAATAATTTGTCACTTTTTGTTTTTGAAACGAGAATTGTCAGGACAATTTTTTTTGGTTGATAATTGTAAAAAATTCTGACAGGCATTAAAAGCTGTGTCGTATAGGCCTAACCTATTAACAAAATATATATATTCACATTTATTTACATCGAATTGATTAAAAGGAAATAATATTAAAGTAATTATATCATATAATGCTTATTTAAAAAAATAATCTAATTTGCAACAATGCTTTGTTTATTTGGTAATAAAATATTTAATTAAAATATTTATAAATTAAGGTTGTTTGGATAGTACATCGTAAGTCATAATAGAATCTAAATTTTTTTTTAAATAAAATTAAAAATTTGAATGCCAAAATTCCTTATTATAATTTAGTCGTGACCTATCATAGTTTATAATTGGATTAAGTTAATAATTTAATTACCAAAAATAATAAATGAATGACTTTTGACTTGAGCAGTTTTTCACGTAATATAGAACTGGCAACATTGCATTCATCAACTATCTATTTTAAATCTTAAACGCCTTAAATTTTATTTTATTTAATATATTACAATGTTTAATGCAAATCAGTTTAAACACAATGGACGATTTGCGAGAAAAAGTATCTTAAAATTGAAAAAAAATATGTAACTAACATCAAGTATTTTATGCGACGTTGCCAGGCTGGTCTGACTCTCGATGCTTCCTTATTTTTAAATATTGGCGACTGTCATTTTGGAGAATTTTTTTGACTTTCTTGTTAAAATATCTTTAAAAGCGGTCGGCAGAAACTTTTGATTTTATTTTTAACATATTCCTCGGAAGTGAATTAATAAAATGTAAGTTTTTTTGTTTTTGTAAATGATGCATATATGGGCTATATAATTCGATATGTGTGAATTTCGTCGTTATTCCCCATAGGCTACATGTTAAATTTCAATTTTTTAAAAATTAATTACACGATAACCCTGTGTCAGATCTGCTTCAAAATTTTATTTTATACGTATTTGATAGTGATTAATAACATATTAAAAAATTAGCTTTTAATCAAGGAAAGTGCTTTAATGTCCGAACAACCTTAAATAAATGAAAATAAGCCTGAATTAAATATGACGTTGATTATTTTTTTTTCTATGAAAGATAACTTTTTCGTTTTTTTCTCTCTCCATTCTTTTTATTAGCCAAAAATAGAAGTGGCAAAGACAATTTGATTCAGATTTATATAAAAATAACGAAAATATAGAAGAAATATGAAGGTGATTAACCTATATATATTTAATTTATTCAAAAACTAGGCTTATATTTAACACAAATATTAAAGCAACTTAAGGAACTTAAAAAATTCTCCGTTGGGGATTCGAATATAATTTAAAACACCTTGCAGGGGTCCCGAATTTGCCGGGTTCGAACAGGTTAAGATTCAGCCTGTTTAGAAAAAAAAAATTTTTTTTTAAACAACTAGAGAACTTTCTCGGCTTCGGCTCGGTCTAATTGGACATTACTTAAAAATAAAAATGAGCAGCCAAGGGCTGGATAGAAGGAAGTAAAAAGTGACAAATTTGTATTAACTGGCAATTTTTTTATGAAACGTGTTGACAATCGTTGTAATTGAACTGCTTTTTAGCAGTTGACAATAAAATAATTATCATAGTGTAGGCTTGACAATTTATGTCAATTTTTGACAATTGTCGCATTGTCAGTCTTTATGAAATAGGGCCCTGGTCGCGTCCCTTTTGTATTTAAATCTTTAAATCCCAAGATCCCGGATCTAGATCAAAATCATTTTTGTTCTCTGGATTCTAGGATCAGATCGCTAATCCTTTTTTAACGATCCCTTATTTTAAATAATACTAAAAATACACTAAGTTATATATATTTCAATTTTTTTTATGGGAATTTATTTCTTGAGCACACAACCAAGTATTTATTAATAAATAAGCGAAAAAAGGTAGGCACCGCCGGGAGTCGCCCCAGGGATCTGTCGATTTGTACTCAACATGCCCTTCTAGTGGACCACTCAGCACCGCGCTCGCTTATTTAAATTTGATGGATCGCCAAACTATTGGAGACCAGAAGTAGGGCATGCTGAGTACAAATCAACTGCCGGCGGTGCCTACCTTTTTTCACCTATTTATTAATAAATACTTGGTTGTATGTTTTCATAATTACTTCATTGATCAACACATGATATATATAATTCTTTTTACTTTCTCTTACCTATATGTATGTTAATATATAGAGAGAGAAAGTATTGGATTCATGTCAAAAATTCGATGACGAGATTTGGATAGATATACACTTTTTTATACATTTTTACTTTCTCGTACCCTATATATGAAATATATAGGAGAGAAAGTATTGCGATCATGTCAAAAAATTGATGTCGAGATTTTGATGGATATACATGTTTTGAGGTCCCCTGAGTCCAAAAAAGTGGGTCCCGCAAATTGGTCTGTGTGTGTGTGTGTGTGTGTGTGTGTGTGCGTGCGTGCGTGCGTGTGTCTGTATGTGTGGACAGATTTTTAGCATGAAGGAATTGAGCTACCGGATTGAAATTTTATATTTAACTTAGGTACCTTTCCCACACGCTCAAAATAAGCTTTTGAACAAAAATCGGCCAAAAAGTACTAGTACTTTACTGATGTACTTTTTCAGTTTTTTTCGATTTTCCTTTCTCAAAATTCCCTCCAAGGATTTTTTTTTAAATTCAAAAAATCAATTATTTTTTAGATGCTCTTTAAAAATGTATATTCTCATTTTGCTGTTGAAATCTTCTGAAGACCACTTTACTCTTGTTCTTCATAGGAAAGATAGAAATGGTTGCCATGGTAACGGAATTTAAATCTTTTTCTTTTTTATTAGATTAAAAATCAATTATTATTTAAATTCCCATTTATTTGTGTCTTTAATTGCTTAGGAGAAAACATATCACTCTCTCTCTCTCTCTCACTTGCAAACATTATCGCCTGTCTCTCCGCCTTCTCTCATAGGCCTAATGTTAATTTCCTATAGGGATTTGTATGTTAATTTAGATTCAAAAGGGGGTCCCCTTTGGAACTTTTTAGGCATTTAAAATTTTTTTTTCCAATTCTTATGAAATTTTGTATTTATTTACGATTCTATATTGTGTATAAAATGTCCAAATATGAGATTAAAATTTTGAAAAATAACCATAGTTTATTTGAAGCAGTCAACATTTAAAATGCAAGTTTGAAACTAAGGTGCTATCGGAAACTAAATATATCTCGACACATAAAAATCTGGTGTGACCAGCACAGTGCACAACTTTCTCTTACCGAAGGGTAAGAGAAAGTTGTGTGCTGTGCGCCAGTCACACCAGATTTTTTTCGATTTTCTCA
>JAKCPI010026131.1:0-45388 GCA_023213315.1 Euborellia annulipes | reverse complement strand
AATTAATTTTTTTGAGTAATTTTTCTGTGTCATTTTCAAATTTTAAAGTCTTTTTCTGAAAATCATGCATACTTCGATTTTCCTGAAATTTTGTGGTAACAAACTTCTATTCATTACACACTTTTCAGGCTTGCTTACTATTTTTTTCGATTTTGAAAATTTGAAAAAAGTTTTTTTTTTCCTATTATTCATTATTAATCCTTATTATTCGTTAATATAGATTTTTTTTTTTTATTATTTTATAGTAGTTCCTATCATTTTTTGCAATAAAAGGGTTTTTAAAATTATTAATTAGTCCCTGTATCGAGTTGTCTGAAAAATATTTTTTTCATAAATTCAAATAGATTTTTTTTTTTTTATAAATTCTTAAAAAAAAAAAAATTCACCCTTTTCACAACTTTAATTTATATTCTAATAATAAAAAAAAAAAATTCTTTTTTTTTTTGATGGATGAAGAATAATTAAATAACAATAAATTTTGCATATTTTTATTTCTTAAACTTTCATCTCTCTCTCACTCTCACTCTCACTCTCAAACTTCATTTATATTCTAAGCATGATTCGTTATCAAGTGTTAATATTTATCTAAATTAATTTATATTCTAATGTGCGTGGATCAAATGACTTTAGCCATTTTGACTTTTAATTAAATCAGCCTAAAATTCATTCTCTCAAAGTCAACTTTACTCCCTTCCCCCTCCCTCCACCCCCTCCATCTTCCCCCTCCCTTACTCATCTGTCCTTCAAATATCCTTCTCTTTAAATTCACATACCGTACTAAATAGTCAAAAAATAGGCCATCCATTTTGCCCATTGTTATTTTTGTAAAAGAATATACAAAGTTGGAAACTTTTTTTTTTCTAAATAAAAATACTAAGTTAAGGGGCTTCAGGAACGCACATTGAAACTTTACTCAGAAACTACTTAGGCATTTTAAAGTATCTTTTATGCGATTTTTTATTTTTAAATGATTTAAATTAGAATAGAAATAAGAATTTTTTTTTTGCCCTCGGGGCATGGCGTAGAGGTTAGCGTGCTAACCTCGTATACCAAAATTCGCGGGTTCGGACCCCAGGCAGTCCGATGATTTTATTTAAGCCATTTGGATACCAAATGGCTTAAATAAGAATGCCTGGACCCCCAATAGATATATTAAACATACGAGTATCTTTTAAAGTCTTAAATGGCCTAAGTTGCCGAGAAGACTGTGTGTATGTGTGTGTGAATGAGAAAAAAGTGTTGAATGAGAAAAAAGTGTGAGTGCTTAAAAAAAAAAAAATTTTATTTTTTGTATTTATAGAAAATGCGAAAACCTTCTATTATGAAAATTGAAATTTTTTTTAAATCTAAAAATCATTAATATCGAAGCTATAATAATTAAATAGAGTTGTAACTAAATAAAAAATAAATTTCTTATTTATTTAAAAATTAATTGCCAAATAGTTTAGCATTCTTGCAAAAGATGGCAGGCTATTCTAACAGCCGTCATTATCAGATCACTTATAAGCTTATATTTATATATTTTTATGCTGTTATATTATAAATAACATACCGTAGTATATTTATAATTAGAATGTTGGATATCACCGAAATAGCCCTCAGGCAATTCTACGAGGAGAGGGAGTTTCTGTGACATCCCGTCCTGTGGAAGGGACGTAAAGAAGGTTGCCTCTCAGTGATGCATCTTCGAAAGGAGTAGGTGCTGAGGGAGTACCTCCTCAAACTAGGACATCCTCCCTAGCATAGAAGAGATTGGATAAAAGGACCCGGGTGGAACCAGAAATAAGGATAAGTTCACTAGCTAGAAATTAACTCAGGATAAGGAGTTAGAAATAGGAAATAATGTAACTTCACGGGGTGCCGTTTGGGTTTGAGGTGTGTGTCGTCGTGCACGTAAGCATCTCGGGTGAATAAACGGGGATCCCGAAAGGAATTTCAAATAATAATAATAAAAATGAGGAAGATATTTATATTTACATGAATATATTTTTAATATTAGCGAGTATAAGCTGACGTAAGATTTTTATGATGGCAAAAATGTCGTTGATAAGACAATTAGTCAGCTACTATATTTCCTTATCAATTTTCATTTTAGTATAACACTTGTGAGTAAATATTACAAAAAAAAATTATTGTTAATCGGCCCAGCAACAAAATCACATGATTAAATGCAGTTGAATATAATAACAATCACAGAGTGGGGTAGAGAAGAAGGGGGCAATATAATTTATTTTAAATTAAATTCAAATATGTCAAATATATAATTTATAATCTCAAAAATAAATGAAATGATCAGCTCTCGATAGTTGATTTCCATTTTTATTTATAGTTAGGTCAGCAATAGCCAACTCCCCCTCTCCTCTCCCTTAAACAGTTTAAATTTATTATTCCACCCCCCCCCCCCCTTCACCCCTCCACTCTTTTTGCTATTAAAGTTATATATTTCAAATGAATGATAATAATAATAATATTATTCTCTATCTATTTATTCCCGGGGATAGATATGAAATGTTATCTACGATAATAAAGCATATTTTAATTTACATAATTACTAAAGCAAATTGAAAAAAAAAAAAATCTGTTTATAATTAGCTATTAGCTTGAACTTTAAAGTGAACCCAGTCAATGAATATTTAAAATTTCAAAAATATTTTTTTTTTAACTTTCTCTTACCTATATATGTTAATGGAGGCTATTAGCCAAGGGAATAAAGCAGTTAAGCTTATAATCAAGTTCAAATTCACCTCATGGCAAAATATTATCTAATTCTTTGTGAGATGTCTCCTCCTGAGGAAGGAAACGAGAACCCACCCCAGTATTATTCCCATGAAAGACATCTCTCTGAGTAACCTCGTTGACAATAATGACTCAAGTGAGTGACATATATAGAGAGAAATTATTGCATTCATGACGAGATTTTGATGGAAATATATGTTTTGAGCTTTTTGAGTTTAAAATAAAGCATGATGGAAAAAAGATAGATTGTTTAAATTTGATATTCAAGTTAACTACCCGACTGAGGTGCAAAATAAGCTTTTATCTAATAAAATAAAGCACTAAAGTACTAAAGTATATTTTATTTTTTTCGATTTTCTCAAAATATCAGTTTTGGTTTTGCACGAAAGCCGTTGAAAATTGTGTAACTGACCTATCAAGAGTTATTCACCACCCTATCACTTGTATAAAAAAAAATTGTAAAATAATATAATTTAATTTTGTTGGATGTATTTTATAAATATCTATCTATATATGCGGTATAATCGAAATGAAAAAAAAAAAAAATTTGTTTTAACGTTCCTCGTTTCTATCAAATTCACATGATTGCTAGTAAAATTTAATTGAAATAAATAATTTTTCTCGCTTGTGACAATTCTTTCTTATGCGAAATTTTTGAGCCTTTCCATTTGGAGATTTCAGAACCTGAGCATTTTCCTGGGACTCTCCAATACAATTTGCAATTATAATCAAAGTGTTAGGGAGCTCGCTGGTGTGGCGGGCTAGGGTGTCGGCTTTCTACAAAGAAGATCCCTGTTTAAATCCTGGGTGTGCGGAATTTTTTCATACAAATATTTATTTAATGTAAACACATACTTAATCAAGCCCTGGATTGGAATATTGGATCTCACCAAAATAGCCCCCAGGCAACTCTACAAGGAGAGGGAGTTTGTGTCACATCCCTTCCTGTAGAAGGGACTTAAATAAGGTTCTCTCTCAGTGATGCATTCTTCGATAGGAGTCGGTGCTGAGGGAGTCCCTCCTCAAACTAGGACATCCTCAATAGCATAGATGAGGTTGGATAAAAGGAACCGGGTGGAACCAGAAATAAGGATTAGTTCACTAGTCAGAGATAGGAAGTGATGTAACTTCACGGGGTGCCGGCAGAGGTGGCTACGGCCGGTTGAGTTTGAGGTGTGTGTCTTCGTATACGAAAAGCACCTCGGGCAAATAAACGGGGTAGGAATTTCAAAATAATAAAATAAACTCAAAGTATTAATATATTGAACATTTTGTTTGTTATAAAATTAGAAACTCAGTTCTTTTTGGTTAAGCTCAATGACTAGTTTATAATATTTATTTATTTTTTATTCACTAAGTAAATAAATTATCTTTTGTTATTTTATTAACAAAACAAAAAAATGTTTGATATATGTAGCGTAATGTTGTTGGCAAGCTTATTAAAAGAGAGAGAGAGAGAGGTAGAGCTCAATAATTATTCTTTAGACAAGTAGCCACCATCGTTTAGTATTAGACTAAGCTGAATATGTTGGAGGCATTAGCAGCAGCGTTTTTATCCTCCCTCCGATGCAGCAAAATACCGTTATTTATATTTCTATGTGTATATGTGCGTGATGCAAATGAAAATGAATGAGCGGCGGGGTGGGGGGGTAGTGAAATGCCTTTCTGCCCTACGTGCAAATGAGTGTATGCAATGAGAACATATTGGCCTGTCCTCCACCTCCTCCCCCTCCAACTCCTTTCGCTCTACATTAAAAGTACTTTATTTAAAAAAAAAAAAGCTCTAGCCCAGTGAATATATTATTATTATATGGTGAAAAAAGAAAAGGTCTGCTTTAATGATGTTTTAACTTATCCCATTTCATTGGTTAAGTGACAACAAAGAATATTAATAACAAGATACCAAAAAAAAAAAATTTAACTTTTTTTTTTTAATATAAATTCAACAATTTATAATATAGTATATAAAATAAATTGAAGGTTTGAAGTGCAACAATATTTTGACATTGTTGTCAACTAAAATTATCAGAAAAGCGTGTAAATAAAATTTTTTTTTTCTTCTAAAAATTTATTATAATCGTTCGTTAAAAATACTTTTTTAGAAAAAAAAGAAAAAAAAATTACCAAATTGTAGGATCCCTCATTTGAGGAGACTCAAATAAAATTTTAAACATTTTCCTACATGTCGATGAACAAATAGAAAATTTAATTATATAATAATTTTTATTATTTTTAATTTGAGAGATATAATTATTTAAAATTATTTAATTAGTTTGAAATTTTCGTAAGAGATAAAAACCATCGCTTTCCAAAATAATTGATTTAATTCTCAAAAATGTACCATATACTTTCAGACCTGATGATGGTTCAAAAAATAATCAAAACAGCCTGGTCGAATTGATCTTAATAAATCCGAAAAATAAAATACTCTTCTACTTTATTTTTATGCGCAATAATAAACCTCCAATAGTTTATTATGGCAAAGTGTAATCTTTAACAATCGGTAATCGAAAGTTATACTCTCTGCTTTCACACCAGAAATAATGTTTATTTTAATAAAAACCTTTCAAAGATAAAATTATATTTTCCCGCAGTCCGTTAATTAGTTTTAGCACTAAACTTGTTTAATATATTTAAAAGAAGAAGACGAGAAAAAAAAAAACTTTTTACAGAATCACCAAGCGGTAAATGAACGTATTACGTATTTTCGGTTGGCTAACGTAGTTCTTTTTTTTTTTTTTTTTCTCAAAGGGCCAGTCTCATATTTCACAACCCTTTTTTTCAACCACCTCTCGAAGTTGAGCAGAAAAACCAAAAAAGAGGGGGAGAATTTCCTTCTTCCCCCCCCCTTCTCTTTCTCCCCTTCACAGACAAATGTCAACAAGATTTAAACCCAACCAAGCTGAGGCTATCTATTAAAATTCGGTTACAATAAAAAAGAACGTCCCTTTCTTTCTTTCTTGTTGTTGATATCATCATCACTAAATTTATTTAAGTTGAGAGATTAATTATTATTTGAAATTTCTCCAGGGATCATCAGGGGTTTATTTACCGGAGTTACTTCCGTAAGACACACACCGGCCTCTGGCCGTAGCCATCTACCGGCACCCCGCCATCATTTCCTATCTCTAACTCCTCCTCCTCCTGCGTTCGTTTCAAGCTAATGAACCAATTTCTGGTTCCTTTTATCAAACCTCTTCTATGCTAGGAAGGGTGCCCTAGTTTGAGGAGGGACTCCTCTCGAAGAATGCATCACTGAGAGGGAACCTTCTTTACGTCCCTTCCATGTAATCAAAACGATATTTATTTTCACGGATAGCAGAGCTGCTATTCAAGCAATAGGAAGGGCTAAATTCTCTTCCAAACTAACACTTGAGTGCCACAAGGCGCTAGACGATCTGGCCAATGTTGGTGTCAGTCTGTTTTGGGTCAAAGGGCAATGAAATGGCTGATCTGCTCGCTAGGATGGGATCAAGGACTGCTTTCTACGGTCCTGAGCACTCGATCCCGCTGGAAAACTCAGCCATTAGAGATATGACAAACAAATTGGTCATAAAAGAACAGACAGAGCGCTGGAGAGGCTCTTTGGGGTGCAGACAGGCCAAGGAGTTCATACTCCGGCCTAAACCTAGGAGGGCTCGCTTTTACCTGCAACAAACTAGAGAGAAGTTATCAACCTACGTAGGACTTGTTACAGGACACTGTAGGCTAAATAGACACCTAATATATGATAAATATATATAAAGGACAGTCCCTAGGGGTTGCGAATCAGAAGATGAAACCCCCAACACATATTCTTTGTAGTTGCCAGGCGGTGACATCAACTAGACCAGTGGTTCCCAACCTTTTTTTGGCCCATCGCTCCTTTCTGGAGGTTGACTAACACCTATCGCCCCCCCCCCCCCCCTTTCATTTTCATTGTATGCCTAATTTTAATTTGAAGTAAAATTAATTTTTAAAATTTTACATTAAAAATAAATTTTTTTTCGAAAAAAAAGTATTTTTTTCAAATCTCGGGGGGGGGGGGTAATTACCCCCTTTATCCCCCCCTTGTATCCGCCCTTGGTTAAAATTTGATCAAATTCATGGATTCTGTGATCTGCATCTGAATTTACTTACAAAACATGATTTTAAAATCTTTAACAAAAAAAACGTACTTTATTTCAAAGTTAAAAATGAATCAAGTTCCCCAGATAACGTTTTCAAAAGTGACATTTCGATTCTCTTGGAATTATCTTCAGACTATTTTATTTTTATGATAATATTTTGTCCTTTTCTAACCTGACCATCTTGTAAATAAGAGATTTTTCTCTTTGATTTTTATTTTTTTAAATTTTAGTAAACTCTAATAATTTTTCCCACTTTGAATACTCATCGCCCCCTATCGCCCCCCCGCTTATTTATCGCCCCCCTGAAAACTCAAATCGCCCACTTGGGGGCGATCGCCTCCAGGTTGGGAAACACTGAACTAGACTATCCACATTGGGAAGTACAATTTTAGAACCCAAGGATATTCATGCGATCCTCCGCAATAGGCTTTTAGATTTCTTTGCGAGACTGGGTTGGTTGAGGGGAGGGGGGTATAAGGATCGAATAGCGATCCGGCGAAATGGCACAAGGGGCCCACATTGGTGGTCTAAGTGCCTGGACCCTCGAGAGCGAAGTGACCAATCCATCCATCTTTACGTCCATTCCACAGGACGGGATTTTTTAATGTCACAGCAATTCCTCGTAGAGTTCCCTGGGGGCTATTGAGGTTTGATCCAATATTATCAATACAATCCAGAGGGTACTTGAAGATTTGTTTACATTTATAATGCATCCGATGCCGAAAAAAAAACATTTTTTGTTTATTTCACCTCTTTAATCTTTTTTTTAATTTTTTTTTTAATTTTATTTTCAAGTGTCAAAACAAAATTTTAGCGAGAGAGAGGCTTATAAATTGTTAATTAACTGTTTATAAGGTTGACCATCATTTGTAGGCCTGTGTCTCAGTCTTCGAGTCTAGATATTAATTTGACTTAATGAATTTAACATCCCAATGTATTTAAATTCCTTCTCACTCTCCTACCTTTTCTTTATACCATGTATATTTTAGAAAAGATTAGCCTAAATATCAAAGGTAGAAGAAGCCTTTGATAACTATTCTGTGGCTGACTGGCTGGCTACTCCTGTATTCCTTAAACATCTCTCTTATTTATTCTCTTTTACTTGAACTTAAAAAAAAAAAAGTATCCAGACGAAACAGCGAAAGAAGTTATTACTAATCAAATTGGACATTTGCTCAAAAAAAAAAAAAAAAGTTCCAGATGGAGACACGAATAATATTAATAAAATAAAGCGAAAATATATTTTTGTAATAATGTAATAATATTTAATTTCATTTTATGAACCAAATTTGAAAAGAGCTAATTTAAAAAAATTGAATTAGACATATTTAAAAATTATTTTTGAGTTCTTACTAAAATGTACCATAAACTTTTAGGCCTGGTATCCGAAACTAGTAACTGTTATCTGATAGTCTTGATTTTAATAAATCCTGAAAATAAAATACAGTTATGTTTTATTTTATTAATGTTAAGTGCCTCCATCTGCAAGATTTTTTGAGCACAGTAAACTTATTATAGTTAAAAAAATATAAATAAATATTTATTTATTTATTTTTTTTTTTAATTTTATATATTGTATGTTTTTTGTTTGCTGGGCTCTTTGTATTTTTTTTTTTTGTTTTCCTTTTGTATACACTCAGTTACACAAATTATCTGTACTATTTATATACTCAACTCTATTTGTACGACAAGCGTCAACAAATAAAATTATTATTATTATTATTATTAGTTAAAAAAAAAAGTTTTAAAATCCGGTACACTTGAAATAGAAAGTTATTTTAAAAAAAAGAATCAGAAATAAAATATTTTGTGTTAAACCTAATAAAAGTCAAATTTATAATCACTCAGAGAAGCATGAAGTACAAAAGTAAAGTGGGCTTTAAATAATTTTGAGAGCAATATATTTTAAAGAGTATCTATTGATTTAAGTATTTTAATCAAAAATGTTTAAATGCTCAGGGGCCCACATCTTGTTGGTACGTGGATGGCGACCAGGAGCTACCCGAGCTTTTAAACAAATTTTGATAAAATCATAAAAAACTGAAAAAGTAAAGTATAAGTAGGCCTACTCTTTGACAGATTTTATTCAAAAGATAGATAAAAAAAAAAAAAAAAAACACAAGGTGATATGTTTTAATAACATTTTCTGTGGACCAATGTGTATTGAAACCACTTAGTGTTTTTATAGTTTTAATTTTCCTTATTGAAGAAGAATATAACTAACGGTTTGTCAATTTAAATTTAATTTAAAGCTACTTGTGTTACTTGGGAAAAAAATCAAATTTCAAACTCGTTTCATTCATAATTTCAATTAAAATCGAATTTGTGACACAATAATAAATAGGTAAAAGAAATTTTGGGTATATAATGATCATATACTTTTTTTTTTTTTTTTTTTTTAAACACTCACACTTTTTTCTCATTCACACTCGCACTCACACACATATTCACACAGTCTTTTCGGCAACTCAGGCCATATAAGACATTTACGATATCCGTTATTGATTTAATATACATATTGGGGGTCCAGGCATTCTTATTTAAGCCATTTGGTATCCAAATGGCTTAAATAAAATAATCGGACTGCCTGGGGTCCGAACCCGCGACTTTTGATATACGAGGTTAGCACGCTAACCCCTACACCACGCCCCGAGGGCATGATCATATACTTAAAGCAGGCACTGGATTAGAATAATGGATCTCACCACAATAGCCCTTAGGCACTCTACGAGGAGAGGGAGTTGCTGGGACATTCCTGTGGAAGGGATGTAAAGAAGGTTCCCTCTCAGTGATGCATTCTTCGAGTCGGTGCTGAGGGAGTTCCTCATCAATCTAGAACAGTGGTTCCCAACCTTTTTGACCCATCGCCCCTTTCTGGAGGTTGACTAACACCTATCGCCCCCCTTTACATTTTCATTGTATGCCTAATTTTAATTTGAAGTAAAGTGTAAATAATAAAGCAGTTTTATTATTTTAAACAATTTTATTACCGTAGGCCTATATACAGGGCCGCAGACAGACTTGACAGGGCTACTTAGTAATACGCACCCCCCCCCCCAAAAAAAAACGTAAAGTTTTTTTTAGTATTTAAAAGGCTATTGTGGCCTTCATGCCAACACTTTTTTACAGTTTTTTATCACAACTTTTGAAATAGTTATACATAGCTTATAATATTTATTTAAATAAAGTTATATAAAACTTTTTCAAAATTTCCTAAACAAAGAGTTACAAAGTTTTAATTTATCGAGGCCAGATCTGGACAGAGGATTTCCGGGAGAATCTGGGGGTATGGAACATTTTTGAAAATTAGCCACTGAAATCTGCATTTTTAGCTATCCTGAGTCGTGAAAAAGATCAAACTTGATTTGAGCTTAAAGGGCCCGGCCCCACGAGAAAAAAATTCAAGAAAATGATTTTTTTAATTGAAATTTAAGATTTGAGCTAAAAGTGACGTTTCAATTCTAGATTGGAATTATTTTCAGACTATTTTATTTTTATGATAATATTTTGTCCTCTTCTATCCTGACCATCCTGTAAATAGGAGATTTTTCTTTTTGATTTTTATTTTTTAAATTTTAGTAAACTAATAATTTTTCTCCCTTTGAATACTCATCGCCCCCCAATCGCCCCCCGCTTATTTATCGCCCCCCTGAAAACCCAAATCGCCCCCTTGGGGGCGATTGCCCCAGGTTGGGAACCACTGATCTAGAACATCCTTCCTAACATAAAAGGTTGGATATTGGACCAGGGGGAACCAAAAATAAGGGTTAGCTCATTAGCTAGAAAGAGGGGAATAATGTAACTTCACGGGGTGCCGGAAGATGGCCACGGCCAGAGACTCTGGTTGGGTTTGATGAGTTTGTCTTCTTACACGAAACCATCTCGGGCAAATAAACGGAGATCAGTAATTTCAAATAATAATAAAAATAATTACAAAAACATTATTCTCTGCCATATCCTCCTCTATTTTAAATAAAATAATGTCATTGAACTTTTTTTTTATTTCATTTTCAAACATAAATTGTTGTCTCAAATTTTTATATTTTTCTATCAGTTATCCCTTCAAATGATTTACACTTGGACGGGTTTTTAGAAGAGGAGAGGAGGGAAGATTATTGAATAAAATTGACCATACTGCCTGATAAGGGTTGACTGTTTTGGCAACGTGCCTTTAAAATAATCACAACAACAATTTGTATGCCAAATAATAAAAAAAAAAAAACTTTCTTCATCAATCAATAAAATAAAGTAACTTTTAGCAATAAATTTATTTGTCTTTTTCGTCATTTGAGGCCATTTATACTCCTTCTAAATTTTAAATACAAAGTGTGAAGTGACAGAGTTGCTTTTGTTAGAATTAAAAAAAAAAAAAATTATGGATGTTAATCTGTAAGAGAGTAGATTTTCATCTTCTTCTGTCCTTGCCCTATTCTCTCAATGCGGGGTCGGCGGACCTTACTTTTTCCCTCCAACCCTATCATTCGTTGTTGTGACCGGAAGAAATAGGACAGTCCAGCCCGTCGTATGGTCTGACGCCTGTTGAAGAGAGGAAGGAAGAGAGACATACAAAGAACTGAAGGACTTTCTGTCCCAGCTCGAGCAGCTCGTGGTCGCCATCCACGTACCCAAAAAATGTATCCCCCTGAGCGAAGAGTAGATATTGATGATGAAGATAATTTTTTAAAGCTTCGGCAGTCATGTATTGCAGCATATTAAAACTTTCAAAAATTTACTAAAAGTTTGGAGTTTAATTCGTCACTAAAAATTTAAAAATACACTAATGCACCTCACACTCTTCTTCACACAATAAGGACGTCGAGATCGGGTCTTCCCAATTACTCCTCAAGTTTGTAGTGTTATATATCTCCTTTTGAAGGTTATATAAGCACTTCAAAATATATAAAAAATGCTAGGGTTAATAATTGGCAATAATCTAAATTAGTCGATGTTTTGAGAAAGAATTATTCCCATTCTGAGATCGGTAAATTGATAATGTTGCTTACTTAAATGAATATTTAGCGGTTTTTTACAAAAATATAGTAGAAATTTGTATATGTAATTAGATAACAATTGAATGTGTGACTGGAAGAAGGGCGTATGTTACATTTTTCAAATATTTGTACTTATCTTTATAATCCTTTTTCTAATTCTAATTCTCTGGTGGTTTAACACAATAATTTTTTTAGTCAAAAATGGAAGAAGGTCATATGTGTGACTTTTGCAATTAATTAGTTCATTAACATGAGCAACTTCAGTTTTTCGCTTCTCCTGTAAAATTTTAAAATTGTAACTTATGCCCTTCTTGCAGACACCCATTCAATTGTTTGTACCAGAGAAATTACAGTAGTGCCTGGACTGTATTTTTTTTATCAGGAAAACAGTTGAGAAGTTTACTATAATTTCTCTAGTACCCACTTCTTCTATCTATAATTTCTAAGTGGATTCCCGTTTATCAACTTGAGATGCTTTCGTGCACCTAGACACTCACCTCAAACCAATAGGAACCCCTTGAAGCTACATCATTTCCTATCTCTAACTCCTCCTGTGTTCGTTTCTAGCTAGTGAACTAGCCTTATTTCTGGTTCCATCTAATACCTTTTATTAAATCTCTTCTATCCTAGGGAGGATGTCCTACTTTGAGGAGGAACTCCCTCAGCACCTACTCCTTTCGAAGAATGCATCACTGAGAGGGAATTTTCTTGACGTCCCTTTCACAGAACAGGATGTCACATCAACTTCGTAGAGTTGCCAGGGGTGCTTTTGTGGTGAGATCCAATATTCCAATCCAGTGTCTGCTTGAGGATTTGGTTACATTAAATAAATATTTTTATTTAATGAAAAAATCCCGCAAGCTTAGGATCATCTTTGCAGAAGCCGACACCCTAGCCCGTTCTCTCGCTACATATTAACATATTTAGAAAGATTCTTTAAAATACGAGTGAAATTTCTCTATATGACGTCATTGATACAACGCAGAGGTTGTTTTTTTTTAATTATACCTTAGATCTGACATCAGATATTAATTTCCTACCTCCCGCATAGTCCTTTTTATTCATTCATCATCTTCTTCATTTTTTATGGACCAAAAAAACTTAGAAGAAATTAAATGCGTCATAAAGTAAAGTATATTTTAGAAATTACAAAGCGGAATAATAATATATAAGATGGGGAACGAGAGAGGCAGCAGCAGCAGCAGCAAGCAAGGAGAAACAATTTAAATACATAAATGAATTTTCCATCATATCACATTCTCTTTCTCTTTCTTTTCTCTTCTTCTCAAGTATAAAAAAAAGAAGAAAGAGAAGTCCTTTATTATGGCAGTGATTCGTTCTTCAAAGGAATTACATTTCTTCAATGTTATATTCTTTGCCGTTTATGGTGTGGAAAGAAAGAAATTAGGTATAAAAAAAATATATATCTGATTTATTTATTTATTTATTTTTTTGTTAATTAATACTCTGGATGGATAAGAATAGTATCCTTAGATTTTCTTTTATATATTTGTCTTTTATATTTCCGATATCCGACTACAGTAGTACCATGTTCTACATTAAATTTTCTATTGAGTCCCAATTGGGGATTATATGATCTTTGATTTTGATTAAAAATTAAAATTATTTTAATTTTTTACTCTTTGATTCTGCAATAATTAAATCTCACACGTATCATTACTATATATAAAGCGCTAGCCACTGGCTTCCTGTGTGTAGTGTGTATGTGCCTGTCAGGGCGCTGATTGGCATGCCCCCGCAGAAGGCTCGTGCCCCCCCTCCAGAAAACTTACTGCCCCATGAAAAATTGAGAAAATATGGGGCTTTCCAGGCCCCCGGAAGGATAGCTGGTCCCATGCCCCCCCCCCCAGCGAGAATGGCTGATCCCATGGCCCCCCCTCCAGTCAAATTCTCTAGCTACGCCCATGCTGATTGGACAGAGAAAAAGGAAGTGGAGTTAGAGAGGGAAATTTAAAACTATAATTCAAAGAGGGAAATTTAATTTATTTATTTGTGACCAAGAATAAATTTGATGCATTTGCTCGCCGAAGCTAAAGATGGGAGTCCAGGGAGACTTTGGCCGGCTTTTCCGCTTGTTATTATATCTCAGCTCAGGGACCCACATCTTGCGGGAACGTGGATGGCGACCACGAGCTGCCCTAGCTAGGACTGGCATTACTTCTGTTCTTTGCATGCCAGTCTCTTCCCTTCTATATTTTCAATAGGCGTCAGACGGTGCAACGGGCGGGTCTGTTCTAATCCTTACCGGTCGCAAAAACCCATGAAAACCAAATTCCAAATTCCTGCACAGCGGGAATAATTAGAAGAAGAAGAAAAGAATATATCTATCTATCTATTTGAAATTCGGGTCGGGATCCCCGCTTTTGTGCACGCATACACACACCTCAAACCCAACCGGCACCCCGTGAAGTTACATTATTCCCTATCTCTAACTCCTCATCCTGCGTTCGTTTCTAGCTAATGAATTAATCCTTATTTCTGGTTCCACCCGGCTCCTATTATTCAACCTCTTCTGTCCTAGTTGAGAAGGAACTCCCTCAGCACCGACTCCTTTCGAAGAATGCATCACTGAGAGGGAATCTTCTTTACGTCGCTTCCACAGAACAGGATGTCACAGCAACTCCCTCTCCTCGTAGAATATTCTGGGGGCTATTGTGGTAAGATCCATTATTCCAATCCAGTGCCAGCTTGAGGATTTTTTTTTACATTAAATAAATATTTTTATTTAATGAAAAAATCTGGCACGCCCAGGATTTGAACAGGGAACTTTTTTGTAGAAGCCGACACCCTAGCTCGCTACACCAGTTATTCTATAAATACCTAGTCAAATATATTAAATTTTCATATTTTTGCCATTCAAAGGAGAAGATGCCACCCCGTCACTTTGTGTTGGCCTATTTCTCCTTCAAACCAAGAGATGAATTTACTGAACCTTCAAAGATGTACGTACGTACATCACACTCATCTTCTTTAAATACATTAATTCACTCTTTTGTTTACTAACCGTGAAATTTGATATCATTCAGGTGTATAGAGAGGGTCAAAATCATAATAATTGAGCTATAAATCAACTTAAGCAATGTCCTTGTTGTTGTTGTTGTTGTTGTTGATGAAATGAGAAAAGGAACAGAGAGAGAGAGAGGGGACTTTAGACAATTTGAGAATACTCTAAGCTTATCTCTCTTTTGGTTTGGCATTTACCAGCTGAAATGGTTAATTAGTTCATCTGATGTTGTTGTTATTATTTATACAACAACGACGACAAATGCTATTGTATTTGTTTAAATCCCCCTCCCCTTCTCCTTTTGAGTCCCTCTCTTTTCTGTTTATATAATTATTATATTAATTATCATAGTGTCTAACAAGAGCGTCTAGAAATTGAAATTAAAAACAGAAATATTTTCCATTTAAGGTTGTTCGGACATTAAGGCACTTATAAAGATTAAAAGCTAATTTTTTTAAATATGTTATTAAGGCGGAACAGGAGCGAAGTGGTTACGCATGTTTTTCCCACTAAGATGGCGTTGTGTGTCATAAAAAGTATGCCCAAAATATCAAGTAATTCAAAAATTTGCCAAGAGATGTCAGAATGGTAGCTAATAATATTTTTAATGCATTTGGTTGATTTTTATTGATCTTTTAACAATAAATACTTTATAAATGTTATTATATATTATGTATCTTTTATAAAAGCATAAAAATATATAAATATATGCTAATAGGGGTTTGGCTGTTAGACTAGCCTGCCATCTATTGCAAGAATGCTGAACTAATTTGACAGTTGGTTTTTAAATAAAACATCTAAGCTTATTTTAAAAATTTTTTAATTAATATGTGATTAATAATAACAATAAATTCATTTTTAAATTAAAAAAAAAAAATTAAAGAATATTGCGACAGATTGTCTACTTCGCCTACTTCTTCTGACCTAATAGGCGACAGCGTGTCGCCTTGGGTCACGCTGCAGGTGGCAGAAGTGGGAGTGTGAAAGAGGAGGAGTTTCTTTTTCTCCTTTATCCTTGCTACTGGTTGCCTAACTCACAGGCGTTCCCAACATTTCGGGAAAATAGTTCTATTTAACTTAATTAGGAGGTTGAAATTTGATATTTAAGTTAGGTAACCCTCTGGCACATAACAAGAAGCTTTTGAAAAAAATTGGCAAACGAGTACTAGTACTTTACTGATGTATTTTTTCATTTTTTTTTTTTCGATTTTCTTACAATTCGTTCAAATGATTTTCATTAAAATGCATAAAACAATTATGCTCTTTAAAATATATATTCTCATTTGGTCCCTAAAATTGTTTGAAGCTCACTTTACTCTTGTACAGTGAGGAACAATATTAAGTCCCACCCATGCGTTTTCTACTTGTGATTATTTGTTTTTATAAAAGAAAATGAAAATCTTTATTGGAAATTTGAACCATGAAAGTTTCCATTAAAAAAATATATAATAGTTTTTTAAAAACAATAAAATAATCACAAATAGTGGGACTTAATATTGTCCCTCACTGTACTTCATAAGAAAGAAGCCATGGTAACAAAATATAAATATTTTCCCATGTTTATAAATCTTACATCTTAAATTCGAATCACAGATCAAACACAATCAAGATTGGACAGCTCCAGGTTAAAAATTGTTTATAAGTTTAGGGTCATCTATACACTTGTCATTGTCATGGAACTAAAAGTAAGCAGGGGAAAAAAAAAACTTGCTCCCAGAGTGATCTTCACCCCCCCCCCCCCCCCCCCTTTTCTTTATTCAAAAAAATTTTTTTTTAAACTTTATAAATTTAAAAATTATAATTAAAAAATTTATTATTTATATTAATTCATTTATCCAGATTTTTGCCCTTTGTGTTTCATATTAAATTCATGAAAAAATGTTATTTTGTTAGCCTAGTATTGCCATCTAGCCACTTTTCATAAAACTAAAAGAAACTTATAAACATTCTTCCCATAGAGCTGCCCCCCCCCCCCATGATTCTAATATATCGGCTGAAACTAAATAAATATATGTCGACACAAAAAAACCAGGCGTGACAAGCACAGAACAGAACTTTCAATTACCTAAGGTAAGACAAAGTTGTGCGAGCGGTCACACCAGGTTTTTAAATAATAAATTCCATAATTCAAGCATAGGTAGGTGGTATATTTTTTGAAAAATAAAATTACCACATTTTGAGAGCAGAGCTTATTTTAATAATAAGATCCCCCCTCCGTTACGTTATCATCACTCGGCCAGATCATGTTTTGCAAGTTGTCTAACTCACCAGGTGTTGTTTAACTCAACAAAACCCCTTAAAATATGTTGGCGTATAAATACACACACACACAGAGAGAAGAGGACACGGTGTCTTTTGGCTATCGTTATATGTTATTTCAAGCATTTATTAATTAATTAAGACTCTCCCCTATGTTTGTCTTTCATTTGAAAATGCCCTATAGGAAGAGAGAGAGAGAGAGAGAGAATGATGTTTATCCATACATTCGCTTGGGTCAAAAATCAACAACTGTGAAATTTAATGAATTTCATTTTGTGAAAAGAAGAAAAATAGAGGAAAATTATAAATTATGATGATGAAAAATTAGAAAAAAAAAAATGTTTTCATTACGGTACTTAAAAATAACCAGTCATTGAAGATATGTCGACACAAAAAAATCTGGTGTGACAAGCACAGAACACAACTTTCGATTACCGAAGGGCAAGTGTGCTGTGCAACCAGTCACACCAGATTTTTGTTTTTTAAAATGTGGAAATTATTAGAGAGACAGGTTCTCTTGCTTAGGGTCATGTTGCAACTTGTGAGAACCTTGCAAACTGTCGACACACGAACAGGTTGTGTTGATTTTGTTTCGACAAGCCTCAGGGCTCTCTATCTCTCTCTCTCTCTGGATACATTAGAGCGCCATATGCCCCCATATAGACATTATATTAAAGAGTAAAAATCAAAGCATCATGGTTGTAAAACTTTCCGCCGGCTCTTATAAAACTAAACAAAAAAAAATTTCCATTTCTTTTTAAAGAAAATTCAATCTAAAATAGTGTATTTGTTCAAACTTTTAATTTGTAGTTTTTTTTTGGTCTTTTTCGCAACTAGCCATTTACCCCTTCCTATTTATTTCAAATGATTTTAGTCAAATCAAATGAAATAAATTTTTCTCCTGGACGGGAAGCGAACCGGACTCGCAGAGCAAGTGTCTTTCCTGAAGCTCCGGGTTATTTATAACATTTCTATGTCAATTTAATACAAATACAAATCATTACATGTTATTAATAAAAATAAAATGAATTTTCTACAATTTCAAATAGGCCTACAATAAAATACAACGATTCGCCTACTAATTCTGCAACAGTCATCAGGTAGAGCGACTGAACTCAGTTAGTTGGTAATTATAAGAACGTACTTTGCTGAACTACTCACATTCAAAAAGAGATTTCAATGAAAATTAAAAAAAAATTTTCTCATTCTTATAAGAACTAGTTCTTTTCTGAACTATTCACATTCAAAAAGAGTTTTTAATGAAAATTAAAAAAAGATTTTCTCATTCTTCTAAGAACTAGTTCTTTCCTGAACTACTCACATTAAAATTTTCAATAAAAATTTAAAAAATTTTCTATTCTTCTAAAACTATTCTTTCCTTAACTACTCACATTCAAAAATTTTAATAAAACTTAAAAATTTTCTCATTCTTATAAAACTAGTTCTTTTCTGAACTATTCACATTCAAAATTTAAAAATAAAAATTTATTCTTCAACTAGTTCTTTCCTGAACTACTCACATTCAAAAGGAGTTTTCAATAAAAATTTAAAAAAATATTCTCATTCTTCTAAGAACTAGTTCTTTCCTTAACTACTCACATTCAAAAAGAGTTTAGAATAAAAATTAAAAAAAATTTCACATTCTTCTAAGAACTAGTTCTTTCCTGAACTATTCACAATCAAAAAGAGTTTTCAATCAAAATTTAAAAAAATTTTCATTCTTATAAGAACTAGTTCTTTCCTGAACTACTCACAGTCAAAAAGAGTTTACAATAAAACTTTAAAAAATTTTTGTCATTCTCATAAGAACTAGTTCTTTCCTGAACTACTCACATTCAAAAAGAGATTTCAATAAAACTAAAAAATTTTCTAATTCTTATAAGAACTAGTTCTTTCCTGAACTCAATTCAAAATAGTTTTCAATAAAAATTTAAAAAAATTTACTTATTCTGATAGGAACTAGTTCTTTCCTGAACTACTCACATTCAAAAAGAGTATTCATCAATTAGCACCCCACGATTTTATTTTAAGACATAAATATTCAATAATTTTAACAAAAACAATTAAATTATTTCTCTCTTTTTAGTTCAATTTAAATAAAAGCATTTTTTTTAAATATTTTTTGAAACTCAGTAATATTAATAGAAACTTAATAAGCAAAAAAAAAATCATTTTCTGTATTTCTTAACCTTTTATATTTATTTTTCACAAATAATATTTAAAAAAAATAAAAAACAACACAGACAGAATATTTTCACCCTAAGGGTTGATATTTTTCTATTATATTTTCCAATATTCCATTATTATTATTTCAAAAAAAAAAATAAAAATAAAATAATAACGAAATTGATATAAATAAACGGCAGGCCTTTATATTGTAAAAAAATATCGACTAAATTATAAATTAGACATCTTAAAAGAGGGAGGGAGGGGGGAGGGGGAATAAAAATGACTCCAAGCCTTTAGGCAAAATTCAGGCTATTGAGAGAGAATCCACTAGAGAGGGCGGCGATCAAATGGGTTTTTTTTTTTTGTGTCCTGTCATTTCAAAGATTATACTTCTCTCTCTGTGTGTGGTGAAATTGAAACAAAAAAAAAAAAAAAAAGCAAATACCGCCCTAGGCGCCCGTTGCATTTGTCATTGTTTTATATTATTTAATTTAGTTTGTCGCGGTTGAACCCCCGGGGTATGTGCGCGCATACATACCCTTCTCGATCAAAAGGGCTCTCTCTACTACCTACGCTAGGCCCAGAGAGAAGATGTTACTACCCCCCCCCCCCCCCTCTCCTTGCCAACTACCAAAAACCAACAACATCAAACAAACACAAACCATTGTATGTGTGTTGTTTTTGTTTAGAACCTCTCTCTTTTTATTTTAAACATATTTTCAGGTAAAATTATTATTATTATTTCTCTTTATTATAATAATAATCCATCTCAGATGGAAAATTTTATAAAATAAACAAGACAATATCATTATCATAAAAACACCTGTTGTTAACATTTAATATCTAATGTTCGTATATATACATGTATATATATTTTATAATTAACTAATTATATTCTTTGGTTCTTGTTGATTTTTTTTTTTTTTTTTTAATGACGGATTTTGCTCCACTTGTACGAAAAAAGAATTTTTTATTATTATTAATTGAAATTCCTATCGGTATCCCCGTTTATTTACCCGAGGTAATTTCGTGCACGAAGACTCACACCTCAAACACAACCAGTCTCTTGCCGTAGCCATCTACCGGCACTCCGTGAAGTTACATCATTTTCCTATCTCTAACTCCTCTCCTGCTTTCGTCTCTAGCTAGTGTAAAAATCCTTATTTCTGGTTCCCCCTTTCCCTTTTTATCCAACCTCCTCTATGCTAGAGAAGAATGTCTTAGTTAAGGAGGGACTCCCTCAGGATGGGATGTGACAGCAATTCCCTCTCCTAGTAGAGTTTCTGGGGGCTATTGTGGTGAGATCCAATATTCCTAATCCAGTGCCTGGTTGAGGATTTGTTTACATTAAATAAATATTTTTATTTAATGAAAAATCCCTCACGCCCAGGATTTGAACACGGATCTCCTTTGTAGAAGCCGACATCCTAGCCCACTACATCAGCGAGCCCCTTTTTTTGGACTAGCGGGCTAGGGTGTAGGGTTCTACAAAGAAGATCCCTGTTCAAAACCTGGGCATGCGTGATTTTTTCATTAAATAAAAATACTGTTTTAATGTAAACAAATCCTCAAGCAGGCACTAGATTGGAATTGGATCCCATTACAATATCCCCCAGGCAACTCTACGAGGAGAGGGAGTTGCTGTGACATCCCGTCCTGTAGAAAGGACATAAAGAAGGTTCCCTCTCAGTGATGCATTCTTCGAAAGGAGTAGGACGGTGCTGAAGGAGTTCCTCTAAAACTATGACATCCTCCCTACATAGAAGAGGTTGGAATAAAGAAGCCGGATGGAGGATTAGTCCACTACCTAGAAACGAAAGCAGGAGCCCCCGGAGGAGTTATAGATAGGAAATAATGTAGTTCAATGGGGCGGTAGATGACTACGTCCAGAGGCCGGTTGGGTTTGAGGTGTGTGTCTTCGAGCACGAAAGCACCTCCGGCAAATAAAAGGGGATCCCAATAGAAATTTCAATTGATGGCGGATTGACGGGCTGACGGATTTTCATGATCTTTTTTTTTTAAATTTTACAGAGGAGATAGATTTTTAGAAAAACTAAAATAATTCTAAAGTTTAATTAGATTTCAAACAATACGCTGGTTTTAAGTAGAAATTTAGTAGACCAATATGGAAGAACTCAATTTGTAAATTTATTAGACTTAACGATCCAGAGATGGATGATGTATCTAAAACACTATTATTAATATTATTTCTAATTAAAATTATTTTTTTTTTAACAAAAACAAAAAAAAAAGAGAATTTGACTAGTTAGTTGAAATTCTCTAATTTATATTCTTTCATAAGTTACTTAAAAAAGCTTAAATTTATGTTATAGTCTATGTAAATAATAATAATGTTTCTGCTTGTGTTTAAGCTTACATTCGTCTCAAATATCGCCGCTTTGTAATCCCTTATTATTAACAAGTACATAAAAAAAATAAATAAATAAACTATGATTTATGAATATACGTAATAAATTTAATGCATACTAATAAAATTTTTTATTCATTAAATCTTATAGGAAAATATACTTTCTCTTACCTATATGCTAAAAGCATGAGAGCATTCAAAATTCGAGGATGGAAATACACGTTTTGAGGGTTTGGCCTAGATCTTAACCTGATATCTCAAGAATAAAAAGAGCTACGAGATTGAAATATTATATTTAAGTTAGGTACCCCCCTGGGACGTGACAGTGAGCTTTTGAACAAAATCGGCCAAAGAGTACTAGTACTTTACTGATGTACTTTTTCAGTTTTTTTTTCGAATTTCTCAAAATTTGTTGCAACGATTTTGAATAAAATTCATAAATCAATTATTTTTTAGATACTCTTTAAAATGTATATTCACATTTTGCTTTTAAAATTGTTTAAGGCATACTTTAGTCTTGTACTTCATAGGGGAGATAGTAGCCATGGTAACAAAAAATATGTTTATAAATTTTACATTTTGAATTCTAATATATCGCTGAAAATTAAATATAATATCTACACAAAAAAATCTGGTGTGACAGAACACAAATTTCCGAAGTAAGTTGTGCTGTGTGATCAGTCACACCAGATATTTTTCGATAATTTTTTCTTCTTATTAGATTTGACAATTTTTAAATTACATTACATCATTAAAATATTAATTTAAATTACGTAACTCTCCCTCTTACGCCCTTTAAATTCGTTAATACAAACACCGAGTTTTTTCTTTTTTTTTTTAAATAGCCTTCTCCTCTCTTTGTTTTTAATATTTCTATATATACTCTTTGATATAATTTTATTATTTATGTAAATAAATAATTTCAATTAGCCAACCGGTTAAATAATAAAATAATATTCACCCAAATATTATTTATATATTAAAATAAAATTTATTATATTTGTCATTAAATAGATATTTGATATTTTAGTTTAAATAAATTCACTTGGAAGGGGGAAAATTTTTCTATCTATTTAAAATATACATTTTTTTTAATGGGAGAAAATCGATTAAAATACCGCATAAACAGCTTCAAGAATGGAAATACGACATAAAAAGTAATGAATGAAAATACCACATAACAAGGCTTTTGAAGAAAAGAAATACCGCATAAAAAGACTAAAAAAAAAATCACATGTGCATTGTGCAAGTTCAGGTAGTCTTTTATTTCATCCTTATGGCGACGTTTCGTCAACTCATTGCACACTTCCTCAGGTGGTCAAGGTTTATACTTAAATGAAATTTAGATAGATATTATATCGAAATTACAAGCGGTTGACAATTGTGAAATTTTTAGTAGCACACTGATAGGTTGACCGAAATTGTGCCGTAAAAAGGATTTATAATCTGAAGATGGTCATTTGACCGAAATAATGGTGAAAAAAGGATTTATGATCTGAGGATGGCTTTTTGAAATGATCGAAATGGTGCCGTCAAAAGGATTTATCTGATGAAGATCATTTGGCCGAAATTGTGGTGTCAAAAGGATTTATACCTGAGAATGGCAATTTAAAATAACCGAAATTGTACCGTCAAAAGGATTCATAATCTGATGATGGTCATTTGACCGAAACAGTGCCTTTAAAGTGCAATTTCTGTCTCTTATTAATAAAATCCTGAATATATATATATTTTTTTATTAAAATTACATGAAGTAGGCTTACTTGTTACCCAAATAAGAAATAAGCATTCAAATTAAATTCTCTTATCCAGTTTTAACTTTAATTTGAAATGAGTGGTTTTTACAAAAAAAATTTTTTAGGCTCATAGATTTAGAATGTAAATAATTTTGTTAGGTATGTGTGTGCGTGTATTTTTTTTTTGTTTTTGATTAAAAAGCTAATTCCTCTTAGGAGGATTGTTAAAGCAAGTAAGCAAAAAAAAAAAAAAACGTTTTTTCCCCTTTTTAAATTCATAATTTGTTTAGACATGAATTCAACCCCTCAGATTAACTCTTTTTTTTTCTCTGTCTCTCTAAAGCAAGTTAATTATTCTTTGCTGTCCATGTGTATCATTTTCTAATCTGTCAATATCTTTGTTTCTTTATATTACAAACAAATAACAGAAACAAAGACACAAAGGGGAGTTCTTGATGACATGACAGACAGACAGACATATGTTTTATTGAATTAATGTTTTCGATTGATATGAAAAAAAAAGAATTGACAGTTTCTTTTTGTTTTTTGTTGTTGTTGTATTAATTGTTAATTTGTATTAAGGTGCGGAGCGAGAAATTAGTTTTATAAATTAGAAAAAATTTGAAATTCCTATCGGGATCCCCGTTTATTTATCCGAGGTGCTTTCGTGCACGAAGACACACACCTCAAACACCAACCTGCCTCTGGCCGTAGCCATCTACCGGCACCCCGTGAAGTTACATCATTTCCTATCTTTAACTCCTTCTCCTGCGTTCGTTTCTAGCTAGTGAACTAATCCTTATTTTTAGGAGGATGTCCTAGTTTGAGGAGGAACTCCCTTAGCACCGACTCCTTTCGAAGAATGCATCACTGAGAGGGAACCTTTTTTACGTTCCATCCATAGGACGGGATGTCACAGTGACTCCCTCTCCTCGTAGAGTTACCTGACGGCTATTGTGGTTTTATAATAAATATAATATAATATTCTAGTTGAATAGGACGATAGAATCCTTGAAGATTGAACCCATTTCGTTTCTAGCTAGTGAACTTAGTCGATATTTCTGGTTTCATTTATCCAAACTCTTCTATGCTATGGAGGATGTCCTACTTTGAGGAGAGTCTAACTCAAAATCATGCTCATTTGTCAACACTATATACATTTATTATTCACACAGCAATAATATGTAAACCTACGGTAAGCTTAGAGTTAAAGCGCAATTTGTGGCTGTAGACAATTGATAAAGGATGTATGGAGGCAGAGGAAGCCAAGAAAAAAAGCTCTGAATGCTGGAAATATTTCGGTTCATTTATTATGTACCAGGCTATTAATCGCTGTATATTTTGCTTATAGTTGCTTGTAATAGTATTCTATTTACAAAACAATGCACCAACTCTGAGCAAAATAAACACCGATGAAGATGGTACATAATAAATGCACCGAAACTTTTCCAGCTGATTGGTGAATGTATTTAGAGCAGACTTCATACATCCTTTATCAGATTTTAAGCTTTCAAAGTTGTTAAATAAAGAGACTTGTTTTTGGGTAAACTGTGGTTTATTTTTTTAAGATACAAAGTTTTTTTGTGGCCTTCTTCAGGTATAAATTCTAACGATCTAAAACTGAATTTATGGGATGGTATTTGACATCCGGATGCTGGCTATGATAGGTAAACTTAACGTCTAGACCACTCATTCGCTAACAAGGGGACGGCCAAGTGAGTATATCACGGATTCGTTTGAAAAAAATTGAGGTGATACTTTGAGCCAAAAAAATGTTCACGTGTTTCGGCGTTTTACTCCATAGAGCCCCGATTGGCCAAAAAAAATAAATAAATACTGAAATAATTTTCGCGCTTTCAAGTAGTTTCTGTTTGAAACATTACGTAACAGTCAGCTGTGGCTAGACTGGTAGCGTCGCCGACTGGTAAGTATGTGGTCCCGGGTACGAACGACGAAGTATGTAATTTTTTTTTTTAAATCTTTTTATGTTATTGTAACAAACAATATATTTAAAACTGTTTCATATTTTTTTTTCATATTTTTATTATTTTTTTTTAGTAATTAAATTTTAAAATTTTGTTAAAATTGTTTTTCGAGTTTATTTATTACCTTAAAATTAAAATTTAATTTAAATTCATGAAGAAAATATCATTTATTACAGTATTTAAATATATTAAGAAATAAAGAAGGCATAAAATAATCCATTAATTAAATAAATACGTGAAATTAATAAAAAATTTATTTGCTTATATTTGATTAAAAAAATTATGTACAGTCAAGCGAATATAGATAACTTACTTTTTTAATTTACTTGTACACTTACCCCACACGAAGTAGGGTGATATATATGTCATAAAAACATGCAAAACAAATAAGTAGGCGACAATTAGCGCAGTTTATAAGGATATTTTAAAAAATTTTAAAATTTAATTACTAAAAAAAAATAATAAAATATGAAAAAAAAAAATATGAAACAGTTTTAAATATATTGTTTGTTACAATAACATATAAAGATTAAAAAAAAAAATTTTACATACTCCGTCGTTCGAACCCGGGACCACATACTTACCAGTCTGCGACGCTACCAGTCTAGCCACAGCTGACTCTTACGTAATGTTTCAAACAGAAACTACTTGAAAGCGCGAAAATTGTTTCGGTATTTATTTATTTTTTTTTAGCCAATTGGGGCTCTATGGAGTAAAACGCCGAAACACGTGAACATTTTTTTGGCTCAAAGTATCACATCAATTTTTTTCAAACGAATCCGTGATATACTCACTTGGCCGTCCCCTTGTAAGTGTAAAACGCTTTGTGTCTTAATTTGTACCTGAAGAAGACCGAAACGTTGTATCTTACAAAAAATAAGTTTATATAAAAACAAGATTATTTTGCATAATTTGATGTATGGCTGTGGCCAGAAGTCACCAATAGAAAAAAATCCCAAGGGAAAGGACCCACTTAGAAAAAATTAACCTTTAAAAAAGCAAAAGCGAATAAAAAAAAATAAAAATAAAATTTTTATAGAATAATAATGATTGATTAAAATAATTTTAATTTGAAATCTATCTATTTATCTATTTTTTTTTTTTTTTTCAATTAATAAATGTGAAATATTTTTTTTTTTTCAATTGTTTTTAATGAAGTCGATTGTCATCAATCAAAAAGGTTTGAATTGTATGCAGGTGTGTGAGTGTGTGTGTGTGTGTTGGGAAGGAGTTTTGGCGATGTCGCTACCGTCACCGTTTCGTGCCAAGAGCCAACCAGTCCCCTCTCCTATTTTAAAGGGGGTAGGGGAGGGTAAAGGGGGAGGTTGTCTCTCTGTCACCCTTCATTAACAAATAATACCTTTCAGGTTTCTCCTTTTTATTTTAAAGATATATCCTACTTGTCAGTAAGATTTGGTCCAGGGATGCTGAGGAAATGGTGATTATTAAGAAATTGGACTATTTTTTATTATTGGCATAATACTCTCGTAATATTTATTAATACTATTTGATAAATTTAAAATTTGAATATGCAAAAATTGATATTAGCATTAAAAAAGGAGTTTACGTGTGCTATTTAACATTTAATGAGATGTTAAATTTTACATGTAGACTACAATTAAAATAAATTTTATTTGAATTTATTCTTTCTGAATTTTATAGTCAAATAAAATACTATTTTAAGAAATAAATAGTATTATAATTAATAGCAAGGTAAGATTTATTTAATCAAATTGAATAAAAAAAAAACCCTCCGATAAAATTTCGTCAAATAGTTTCAAAGTCCATTTGGCAATTAAATTAAAGCTCACAATTGTTTTTCTATTGATTAATTATATTAATACTAGCCGCGCCGCCCCCGCCAGCTGGCTCGAACCCGCCTGAGGCGGACCCTCGTCTTTTCTTATTTATGAAAAGAAAATTATTATTATTACGTATTCCAATCCAGTGCCTCCTTGAGGATTTGTTTACTATTCATAGAATACACAACTGCAAAGAATACTATAAATATTTCTCTATACATTTCCTATGGGAGAAATCGTAACTTTAGGAATTAATAACTCAAAAAGTTATAGGAATTTCGGGACCCGAGTATTTTTCCGGGACTCTCCATTACGTCCTCTATAAGACTGCAAAATTTCGTTTCAAAATTCCAACGGGAAGTTGGTCAAACAGAGCGTGACAGACGGACAGACGGACACTCCGCAATTATTATATATAGATTAAATTATGAGACGTTTTACACGGGCGTTAAAAATTCTGGATAGGAAAATATGGTTCTAAATTATTAGAACATCCATTAATTCAGAAGTGTTGAGGTAATAAATTTATTTATCCTTCGGCATACAGCCATCATCAGAGCGCTAAAAAACAAAAATAATGAAATTTGTATATATTCCTAGATATTTTATAATAATAAAAAATTTCTTAGTTTTTGAAAAAAATACCCCATAAAAATTCGTCAAGTAGTTTTGTAGCAACAGAAACAATTTTTTTTTTTTTTGTAAATTTAGAATACAAAAAAACAAATTTCACTCATTTTAGAGGGGTAAAGTTTTGAAATATGGTAAATAAAATTTGGTTCTTATCATCGTCCAGGTCAAGAGTTCAAACCTACCAAAAAAAAAAAAAAAAATTTCTAATTTTAGATTAAATTGCATGCATGTTAGTTTAATCATCATCATCAAAAGTTGTTTTAATTATCAAAAGATATAATTAAGATTTTGAGACTTGTTATTATTACAAACTTCACAAACACACAACTCGTGATATAATTCCATATTTAATTTTAAACTATGTATCAATTAGCGTGTCTTAAACTACTAGGGAAGAGGAGAAGAAGACGAGAGAGGAGCCAGGCACTAAAGGGTTTAATTGTTTTTTTTTTTTTTTTTTTAATAAATAAATAACCATCGCGTGAGTTGATCATACATTCGCTGGAAGTATTATTATTATGAAGAGTTTTGGGATAATAATTAATTAGAATTGTCCATGAAAGAAATTTGAATGACTTTAAAAATTTTTTTATTAGGATGGTCCCTAGAATTGGCTGAGAAACTTCCTGTTCGAATAACGAAACAATATTTTATATACTTCGTATAAGATGAATATAGACTTGCAAAATCTCTTTGACTTATACGTATAATAAAGGAGTGTCAGTCTGTTCTTTGAGAAATTTCCCATTGAAAAGTATTGGGAAGTATTTTGGAAATTAAATTAATTTTTTTTTTTTTTTTTTTTTAACACTCACACTTTTTTCTCATTCACACTCACACTCACACACACATACACACAGTCTTTTCGGCAACTTAGGCCATTTAACCCTAGAACGCACAAGCTTTTTTGGAAACGCAAAGTCACAAGGAGGGCCTCTCAGGCCCACTATATTTTAATAGGTTTTTCAACACATTTTTGAATAATTATATTAATTTTTGTTCATTAATTTATTTTAAAATTTATAAAAATATATAACTAATCAATATTTTATTCATAATTTTAAGGTTTTTATTTTAAAAACATCTTTTACATATAATTTTTTTAGTACAATGACCACTTCAAATATTTCTTTTACAGCAGACTTGTTATTTTTGTTTTCTGTTTATTTTAGTTGGACACAAATAACATCTTCTTCTTGTAGGTTTTTTAAGATCAAAATTTTATTTTGACATTGAGGGGGTACTTCCTCAATTACCCTTCTAATTGATTTCTGTAGTCCTTGTATCGATCTTATTTTTATGTGATCGCAAATTAATTCCTCGCTCAATTCAACAAAAAATTTTCTTCGGAGGTGTTTTTTTTGGAAATTAACATGAGATTTGTGTTTTAAATTAAAATAAATGATCATTGATGCAATTGCACATACCGTAATAAAGTTTTCAAAAACGGCCATCAGCCAATGATTTGTTTTTCTTTTGCAGCTAGGCTATACTACCGTATGAGTGTTTGTCATTTTATCCAAAATATCTACTGCTCCTTTCGATTGATTATAATAAATAATAATTTCTGGTTTTTGGGCATGTTCATAAACAATACCAATATTGTCTGAATGATGTATACTCGAAAAGAGTAAAATATACTTCCTTTTTAGGCACATAAGAGACAAGCGCAAATTTGAGAGTAAATCGAAAAAGTGGTTTTTTTTTTCTAATAGGTAAAAATTCAGCTGGAATACATTTTTTATCTTTTCTAAAGTTTCTTTTCCAATAAAAAATGGAGTATTGAAACAGAAATTATGAGTCAGGTGAAAATTTCCGTAAAGAATATAAATATTTTTTTTTTTATATATATCTTCATTGCTTGAATTTTCATTATTTTCTTCAGTAATCTGATCCTCTATACTGTATTTTATTTGATTATTTTTTTTTTTTAAGAATACTGTCTTTATCTTCGATAACATTTAAATCTCCTAGCTCTTTTCATTCTTTAGATATTTTGTTCACAAACAGACCATATTGCAAAAACAACTTTTTTGAACTGAGGGGACCTCAAAACGTGTATATCTATCAAAATCTCGACATTGAATTTTTGACATGAATATAATACTTTCTATATAATTACATATATAGTTAAGAGAAAGTAAAAGCATACTTGAATGTTATCAGAAGATATAATCTCAAAAATATAGAGAAGCTTTGAGATACCAAAGTCAAGATGAAACTGACAGTTTTCTTGATTTTTTCAAAGAATTTGACAATATTTATTTTATTATTTAAAAAGAACATGACAATTTTAAATATTTAAATACATAATACATAATAGATTGTCATTCAAAGTGTTTTAAATACCCAGAAGCCCAAGGGCCTGGGAGGCCCTCCTTGTGACTTTGTGTTTGTAAAGTGGTTCGAAGAAAAAAATAAGGCATAAAAAAAAAATTTTTTTTTTGAAAAACCCTTTAAAAATACCTTTATTATGAATAAATGGAGGAATACTAAAAACTTGAAATTTATAAGAAGCTTTTTCTGAGAGTTATTGAGAAAAAACGGAGTGACCGGGCCTGAAAGGCCCTGGTTATGCGTTCTAGGGTTAAGACTTTAAACGATACTCGTATTTATATAATATATATTTATTTGGGGTCCAGGCATTCTTATTTAAGCCATTTGGTATCCAAGTGGCTTAAATAAAATCATCGGACTGTCTGGGGTCCGAACCCACGACGTTTGGTATACGAGGTTAGCACGCTAACCCCTACGCCAAGCCCCGAGGACAATTAAATTAATTGTGATAATAAAATAATTAATTGATTGTCACAAATTGAAAATTATAAAAATTGTTATATAATTAAATTTTTTTCTGTAATTAAAATCTATGGCTGGTGAAGTGAGCTAGGGTGTCAGCCTCTACAAAGAAGATCCCTGTTTAAATCCTTGGCGTGCGGGATTTTTCATTAAATAAAAATACTTATTTAATGTAAACAAATCCTCAAGCAAGCCCTGGATTGGAATATAGGATCTTACCACAATAGCCCCCAGGCAACTCTACGAGGAGAGGGAGTTGCTGTGACATCCCGTTCTGTGGAAGTGACGTAAAGAAGGTTCCCTCTCAGTGATGCATTCTTCGAAAGGAGTCGGTGCTGAGGGAGTTCCTCCTCAAACTAAGACATCCTCCATAGCATAGAAGAGGCTGAATATAAGGAGACGGTTGGAACCAGAAATAAGGATTAGTTCACTAGCTAGAGACGAAAGCAGGAGGAGTAAATGATGTAACTTCACGGGGTGCCGGTAGATGGCTACAGCCAGAGGCCGGTTGGGTTTTAAGTCTGTGTCTGCGTGCACGAAAGCACCTCGGATAAATAAACGGGGATCCCGTTAGGAATTTCAAATAATAATAAGTGATTAAAATCTGCGCTGTAGCCTTTAAAATAATGAACGAGATAGTATCTCTCAAATTTGAACACAAGGTTATTTGTTTCAAATTGATTTAATTAAAAATTACTTAACGCGTTTCGACATTGCTGTCATCATCAGAAGTGCATATATAGCGCTGTTACATTGCAGTGGTGATTTTTGGAATGAACATGGTGTGAATTATGAAGAATGCCCATAGATGGCTACTCCCAGAGGTCCGGTTGGGTTTGAGGTGTGTGTCTTCGTGTACCGAAGCACCTCGGGTAAATAAACGGAAATCCCAATAGGAATTTCAAATAAATAAAAAAAAATTAAGATCAAAATGAGTTCGCTCATCAATAGAAAACGGTCATTTTGCCTAACTCCCAGGCGTTCTCATGAATCTGAACTTTTACTAAATGTATGCAATAAATAAAAAGCTTTTAATACGTAGGTAAAAATAATTTAACAGAGAGAGAATAAAAAAAAAAGAGAGAGAAAATACAAGTTGATTGATTGATGTGAATCGGCGGAGAGGGGGGGAGAGAAGGGAGGGGAAGCACACGCACCACCCTGTTGCTTTCGCGTTTCGATTGCTAACTTTACCTATTACCTTTTTTTTTTTTTGTACTCACTCACCCCCTCATATCCGATAAATATTGAAGAAGGCGTAATGGTAGTGGTAATATTAATTGAATTGGCTTGTATAAGAAAGAATAGACGCCACCCCACATGATATAAAAATATATTGGTGGGCTATAAACTGTGCAGTTAAAAGTTATTATTAGGGCGTTTATACGAATTGCTTATGCCAAAAAAGAGGAAAAAAATGGGGGCCATAAAAAAAATAGTATTATTCAAATTACCGTTTTTGATAGTTCTATAAATGTAGAAGAAAGAAAGTTGGTATTTAATTTGGCCAACATTCAAAAGAGAAATGAGTATGGCTGCCTATGCACCAGGCGCCAGCGACATTTCTCCTTTTTGAGGATATTCAGACAACATCTCTTCTATTTAATATAATTTAATGACACCAGGGGAGTGGGGGAGATTCAACTCTACGAGGAGAGGGAGTTGCTGTGACATCCTGTCCTGTGGAAGGGACATAAAGAAGGTTCCCTCTCAGTGAGGCATTCTTTCTTGGGAGTCCGTCCTCAAACTAGGACATCCTCCCTGCCGCGGAGATATGCTACCAGGCTAGGTTTTAAATTTATAGATATTCTGAAAACAAAAAAAAAAAGCAAAAAAAATTGATTTTTTAATGGAAAAAATTTAAAAGTTTTATCCGGTCTTTGCCCAGTCCTACGCTATTTTTCCCATTTAAAAACACTTTTTTTTTTAATAGCAAAATTAGTATTAATAAATAAAAATATAATTTCAAAAAATTTTATACATAATTTTAGACTTGGATATAGGAGAATTTGCAGCCAAATAAAAAACTTTTATTTATTTAATTAACCGTCGACGTTTCGTTTGCAAATCACGACCTTCCTCAGGACGATTAATTGTTAGAATACAAGGTTAACAGTATTATATTTAATTATCATTGTAAATTTTACAATATTTATTTGGGCTATATGAACAGTATTAAGAGTGAGTGACTTGCTCGCTTAGGGCTTCTTACAATCAATATATTACTGTTAACCTTGTATTCTAACAATTAATCGTCCTGAGAAAGGTCGTGATTTGCGACCAAAACGTCGACGGTTAATAATTAAATAAAGGGGAGGCGCGAATATTGGCCACCAGGACCAATTTTCCAAATGATTGCTAGTTTTAATATAAATAAGAATAAATAAAAAAAATATTTTTATATAAATTTATATTTTTTAGCATTCAAAATTTTTGTTTTTGTATTATTTTACCTTATAAAATGGGGGGGGGGGGAGGCGTCATACGATTAAATATTTTTAAGGGAGGCGTGGTAACAAAGTTTGGAAACGACTGGTCTACAGCCACTTCTCATCACTAATAATTTTAGAGCAAGAAGTGGCAATTTTTATTTTTTATTTCTAGCTATTGAACTTAATCCTTATTTCTGTTCAACCCGGTTCCTTTTATCCAGACCCCTCAATAGGAGGATGTCCTAGTTTGAGGAGGGACTCCCTCCGCACCGACTCCTTTTGAAGAATGCATCACTGAGAGGGAAACCTTTCGACAGATTGTCACACCAACTCCCTCACCTCGTAGAGTTGCCTGACGGTTATTGTGGTTTTATAATAAATATTCTGGCTGAATAGGTCATTAAAAAATATATATATATATATATATAAAGATAGATCCCTTGGAGATTGACCCATTTTTCAAAAGACTCATTGCTTTTCAATGGGAAAATTTTGAAATCTTGATGAGTGAATCCAAAAAGAAAAGAAAATATTAATACTCTTTTTTAAATTCAAATTTAACAAAAATAAAATTTCAAAACTGGATTATTTGAAGTTGTTAATTAACAGTTATAAAAATAAACATTTATATATCCATTCTTATCAAAATAGAAATAGAGTCTTAATTTATTAGTGCATTATCTTTTTAAAAGATTATTATTATTATTATTAGCGCAATATTTAAATTAGAATTTCTTTAATTAAAATTAGAAAACTTTCTAAAACCAAATAGGAGTGAATCCTTTTCAAGAGACTTTATTTATCTCTCTCTCTCTGAGTTCAAATGTTTATACCTCGTTTTAGATAAGTACAAACTTTTGAAAACAACGAGAGACTTTCGCTTATTTGTATTTGTTTGTGTTGTTGTTGTTCTCTCAAATGTTTAGATTGGGCTTGGAATGAGAGAGAGAGAGAGCAAATCTCTACGGTTTTGTATTGTAATCTGATATTATTATTAGGGGGTAACAAGTAGCGCCTATTAGTAGAGATTGCGAATGGAGGAGGGGGGGGGTGAATTTTAAAAAAAATATAATATTTTTGTTCTATTCACACCACAAAGAAAGAATACAAGTAGGCCCTAATATCTATTAAATTTTATAGGTCTTTGCAGTCGTCTACCAAATTGTTATAGTCATGTGAAAAATATTTCATTCGTTAAAAAAAAAAACAGGTTCAAATAATAATTATTTAAATCTATTAAAACTGTCTACCGTGGTCTGTGTCTAAATTTGACCGACCGTATCTCGGTTAATATGAGGTCTACAAATTCGTTTTATGCACCATATCTTAGCAAATTTAATGCTTTACAAACTTTGCACAGGACTATGGTGAACAACATTAGCTTAGTTTACGAAATGTAAGCAAAAAACTGAAAAATTAAGAAATTTTTGAGGTTTTTAACCCCCTCCCCTCCAGGTTAGGACAGGGACCTTGAAGTCGAAAACTTAGAATAAATAGAATCCTAGAGTACCCCAAAATAACCTCGGAATACTTTCTAGGTAAAAAGTCGATATCGACAGGACTATTAGTTTTTCGGCTATTTTTTTTACAAATTTGATCGGCTGTATCTCGGTAAAATATATTGATCTCTTAATTAGTTTTATGTACCAAGTTGTAGCAAATTCAATGCTCTACAACTTTGCATTGGAATAAGGTAGACAACATATGTTTAGTTTACGAGATATAAGCAAAAAACTGAAAAATGTCCAAAATGTTTGAAATTTTTACCCCCCCCCCCCCTTCCAAATTAGCACAGAGTCCTCTTTCGAAAACTAAGGATAGACATCCTAGAGTACCCCCAAAAACTTGTAAAAATTTCATTAACTTCCAAATTTCTTCCCTCAATCCCCCTATTTTTCATTATTAAAATATTAAAATGTATTTAGTTATTTATTTAATAATGTCAATACTTTCAAATAAAATGCGAAAAAATTTAAATTAAAAAAAATATATATATACATTGGTAAAAGAATTAGATTTTCGGTTTAACTGTGGTTTATTTGTAAAAATTACAACGTTTCGACCACTCATTCGGTGGCCTTTTTCAGGTACAATTCAGCTAAGATCACAAAGGTTATTGAACGAACGGTGAACTATGCCAGGTTCGAAAGACAAGTGAACGACGAACGAGTGAACGATAACAAAGATTTGGTTCGAACAGACAAGTGAACGACGAATGAGTGAACGATGAACGAGATTCGGTTGGGTTGGTTTGTTTTTTTCGGTTCGGTTGTTCGGCTATTGTTAAATAGTGAACGATGATCGAGTGAATGATGAACGATATCCGGCTCGAACAAACAAGTGAACGGTTAAATAGTGAACGAGGGACCGACGTTCGGTCCGAACAAACAAGTGAACGATGAACTAGTAAAAGAGTGAACGATGTCTGTGACAATCTCAATTGAAATCAGTTGAGATTGCTACAGATGTAACAACCTTTGTGATCTTAGCTGAATTGTACCTGAAGAAGGCCACAGAATGAGTGGCCGAAACGTTGTAATTTTTACAAATAAACCACAATTAAACCGAAAATCTAATTCTTTTATTAATGATAATAACTGTGAAAGCCTAAACTCCAAAATATATACATTGGGTCAAAAATGGCCTCGATTTAAGCGAAAAAAATTTGAAGGTACGATGAGGGTTAAATAATTAATAGGCATATTCCCTCATAACCCTTCTATATTTATTGCACGGATCCAATAATATTGAAATATATCCCCTTGTATTTTTAATTTTAACTTTACTCAATATTAGTTTTCACTTTGGTCAAACGATCTTAAGCGTAATTAAAATGCATTTCTTTAGTGTCTACCTGTCTACAATAGTAATAAATAAAATAAATAAATGATATATTATTTTAAAGTAATATAAATGGCAGCATATCTCTCTCTTTCTCTTTTTAAAATCATATTTAACATGCAATGTAATAATAATTTAAATCTTATCAAATTTTGAATTAATAGTGCATGGAGAGAGAGAGAGTCTCGTTAATAAAATTTAATATCCCCCCCCTCTCTCGCACTCTAAAAATATTTAAACTAATAAATAATAATTTTGGATATTAAATAATGCAAAAATAAATACCCCCTCCACCCCGACTAAGTAAATGAAAATTTATGAATAAATAAATAAATTTCTCTAATGAATATTTATCTTAATATTTTATTATGATTATGTAAATAGATGATGTTGATGATGATGATGGTTTCAAAAAATATGTTTACTTTTATTTTAATCAAAAATCAATTTGAATAAGGGAGTAAATTAAATAGTAACCAACTCTTTGAAACATATATTCTAATAAACATGTAGGGAAAAAAAAGATAATAGTAAATAAAATTATTATTATTTGAAATTCCTGTTTATTTATCTGAGATACTTTCGTGCACGAAGACACACACTACAAACCGTAGTCATCTACCGGCATCCCGTGAAGTTACATTATTTCCTATCTCTAATTCCTCTTTCTGTGTTTATTTCGAACTATTCCTTATTTCTCGATCCTTTCATCCAACCTCTTCTATGTTAAGGAGGATGTCCTAGTTTGAGCAGGGAACTCCTTTCGAGGAATGCATCACTGAGAGGAAACCTACTTTACGTCCCTTCCACAGGGTGGGATATATTAACATTAACATTTAAATAATTTCGACGAATGTATCACTGAGAGGGAACCTTCTTTAGGTGCCTTCCACAGGACTCCCTCTCCTCGTAGAGTTGCCTGGGGTGGGATTCAATATTCCAATCCAGTGTTTGCTTGAGGACTTGTTTATATTAAAGTTTTTGAGTCTAAATCAGACTTCATGTCCATTGATTCACTTATTTTCAAAAAAATTATTTATTAATATTTAGTCCTAAGAGATGTTTATTAAATAAACATGGTTGGAATTTAATTTATTGACGACAACATAACAGGTGTGTCCAAGAGAGGGAAACCCTGCAAACGTGTGATAACACACACTCACAGACACACACTGTCGTTTCACATTTCACTTGATTAGCATACATCTCCCTCCCACCTCCACTGTAGTTGAGAGAGATTTCACTTATACACAAGAAGAAGAAGGAGAAGAAGATGTCGTTGAATAAACATAAGCAAGTATCCGTTCGTATCATCATCAAACATCAAACGCAACTCGATTATACTAAATGGAATATTTCAAGTCTTAGGTGTTATAGCTCTCTCTAGAAATAGTTAATATTTTCTCGCTCATCAATATTTATAGGTGTCATCAACCCCGGGAAAAGCTACTCTCTCTCTTTCTCTCTCTTTAAGTTAATTAAATACCCAATGAAATGAAAAGATGTTTAAATTATTTAACAATACATTTGTAAAACTTTCTCATAATTAGAATAATTGAATTATTTTATTTCTAAATCCTTTTCAATGATTAAACTCACTCTCGAAAAAAAAATCCTATAAAAATTCGTTTAGTAGTTTCAGAGTCCATGCCTTATTAAGAAAAATTTAAAATTAAATCTCACAATTTTTTTTTCTATAATTAATTTTATTATAAAATTTAAATTAATTTTTCCAAACGTTATTAAGAAAAAGTTCAAATTAAATCTCACAATTCTTTTTTTATAATTAATTATATATAAATTTTTTTTTTTTTTTTTGTAAATTATAGGGGGCTCGCTGGTGTAGTGGGATGTCGGCTTCTACAAAGGAGATCCGTGTTCAAATCCTGGACGTGAGAGATTTTTCATTAAATAAAAATATTTATTTAATGTAAACAAATCCACAAACAGGCACTGGATTGGAATATTGGATCTCACCACAATAGCCACCAGGTAACTCAACGAGGAGATGATGCATCTTACGGGATGCCGGTAGATGGCTACGGCCTGAGGGTTTGAGGTGTGTGTCTTCGTACACGAAAGCACCTCAAGTAAATAAACGGAGATCCCGATAGGAATTTCAAATAATAACAAATAATAATTTTGTAATTTATAAAAATATATTGAATTAAAAATATTTTAAAAATAGGAACAAATATTAAATAAAATAAAAATATTTAAATATATGCTAATTAAATTTTCTTTTCAACGAGATTTAAATACTAATTAAATTTTTTTTTTTTTTTTTTTTTTTGAATTTGAATTTATTTATTTTTCCTTTCAATACATTTCCTCGCTCTTGGCGAATGTATTTTTACAAATAATTTTATAAAAGGCATCGAGCCAAGCTCTTTTCCTTTGTCTTTTTTTTTTTTTTTTTAATTTAAATTTTACTTTTTAATGATTTGAGTCAAATTTTTTAATTAAACAGGAAAAATTTTAATAAAAACCTATTGCAATTTTTTTATAAAATTTTAAAAGAGAAAGAAAAAGAGTGAACAATTAAATGATAATATATTAATTTAATTTGAGCTATTCATTAAAGCATTTGGATGCATGGAGGTTCTTAGTTCGTGTCTTCTTATTATTTTATCTATGAAGTCGCTGAGGTCCTCTACTTCCAGCGCTTCAAGGATTATTTCATTTGATGTTCGTGGTGGTGGGTCAGCGATTAAACGCAGAGTGGTTGACTGGACTCTTTTTAGGAGCCGGATGTTGGATGGAGCTGTTGAGTTGTACCAGATACTAATTAAATCTTCATTATTAATATTTATATTATTATTATTTTATTTTATTTGAGGGAAATTACATCGTAAAAATCATAAAAAACAAAAAAACATTCCCCATTTGTTTATCCCTGGGCGCGTCGTGCACCGAGTACCGGTATCTAGCACAATGGCCAACAACAAAAAAAAAGGCGGTAAAGAGGATTACACGCAGTATATGATAAATATCTGTAGGCAAAGAAGAAGAATTGATTTTAAATTTTAACTTTCTTTTGTAACGTATTGTGTCTGTGTGTTTACTCGGAAACTACTTGACGGATTTTTATGAGGCGTTTTTTTTTTTTTTTTTTTTTTTTTTTTGGAAAGCTTTAGGGAAAAAAAGAATTTATTTATAATTTTAATTTTCAACTTTCTTTTGTAAAGTGTTTGTGTTTACTCCGAAACTACTTACCGGATTTTTACGGGGCGTTTTTTTTTTTTTTTTTTTTTATTCAATGAATAGCCTACTTTTTTTTTCCATTTACATTCACACTCACACACATGCACATAATCTTTTCGGCAACTTAGGCAATACAAGACTTTATACGATAAATGTTATTTTTTATAATATATATATTTGGTGTCCAGACATTCTTATTTAAACCATTTGGTATCCAAATGGCTTAAATAAAATCATCGGGATGCCTGTGTAACCCTCTGTTTAAAATAGTAGTGAGGGAAAGAATGATTCAATCACTTGCCTAATTCCTAATGACGTCATCCGGGAACAAGAAAAGTGTCAACTCAGTAGTTCCCTTTTTCATATTGTAAAAATGAAATTTTCATATAACCAGTTTTTTTTTTTTTTTTTTTTTTTTTTTTTTTTTTCAAAAATCACAAGCAAGTCTTTCTCCATTAGCTCATCATAAATAATGTTGCATATTAATATTTAATTATATTTCATGTTAAATATTATATAACCCGGGGTTAATTTAATTAATATCAAAATATAAAAAAAAACATTTGTGAATTAACACATATGTTTTTTAATACGTAATAATGAATATAGAGATCTCTTTCTTTCTTTCTTTCTTCAATTCAACATCATGGGACTTGGAATATCCTAATATCAAAGTGACCACCACCCTTATTCAACACCACACTAAAAGCCCTCTATATTGAAATGTATATTCGCCATTTGGGTGACTTGAAGCTTAAATGTCCGTCCACCACGGAATTTTCGCATGAATGCATGCATGCATGCATACACAAAATGGCCAACCAAACGGCACTGGCTTTTAATACTACTAACGAGCAGATATAGCCCCTATGCATAGTTAGTTAATGTGTTTGTTTGTGTGTTTTTTTTTTCTTTTGTATTGATATAAGAAAGTAAAAAAAAAAAAAAAATTGTCATTTATCCAACATATTAATCTCACTCCAAAATAAATAAGAATGTGTAATTTTATTAAATTATTGACTAAGAAATATAATTCTATTCGTAAAATAATACACTTTTCGACATTAAGTTGACATTAATGTCGAAATAAGTGTATTATTTCACCAATAGAATAGTCGAAATACCATTTCAAAGATCAAACAATATCCGTCGAGGGTGGATGCCTGGGGGGGGGGGGGGGGGGTGGTAAGTCAGGGAGAGTTATCTGCTCGCAAAAAAGTTAAAACAAAGAAAATATAACAATAAAATAATTTATTAAAAATTTATAAAAAAAGAGAGAAAAAAAAGGAAAATTTATTTGAATTGAAAAATTAAGTATTTATTTTTTTGTATTTATTATTATTATTATTATTTTTTTTTTTTATTTTGTTAGTGAAAATTATTATTATTTGAAATTCCTATCGGGATCCCCGTTTATTTCCCCGAGGTGCTTTCGTGCACGAAGACACACACCTCAAACCCAACTGGCCTCTGGCCGTAGCCATCTACCGGCACCCCGTGAATTTACATGATTTTCCTATCTCTAACTCCTCCTCTGCTTTCGTCTCTAGCTAGTGAACTATCCTTATTTCTGATTCCGCCCGCCTCCTTTTTATCCAACCTCTTCTATGCTAGGGAGGATGTCCTAGTTTGAGGATGGACTCCCTCAGCATTTCTTTCGAAGAATGCATTGCTGAGAGGGAACCTTCTTTACGTCCCTTCCACAGGACGGGATGTTACAGCAACTCCCTCTCCTCGTAGAGTTGCCTGGAGGCTATTGTGAGATCCAATATTCCAATCCAGTGCCTGCTTGAGGATTTTTACATTAAATAAATATTTTTATTTAATGAAAAATCCCGCACGCCAAGGATTTGAACAGGGATCTTCTTTGTAGAAGCCGATACCCTAGCTCACTATACCAGTGAGCCCCCCTTATTATTGAAAAATATATAAAAAAAAAGCAATCAGAGGAAAAGGAGATATGTGGCTTCTTTGGTCTTCGTAAAAATGAGCGGCGTTTCTGTCCCAAGTTGCTTTCGTCCGAAAGCAAGTGAAGGCAGTTGAACGTTTCGGTCCTCTTCTGGATACAATTTGATGTGACCAGAAGATGAGAAAATGAGTTTGTGGTGACTGACTCTTTCTCAGATAAGTTGAATTTTAAGCCAGTGTACTAGCAAGCAAGCTGATATGAAGATGTTGACGGCCCAGTAGCAGACAACCAAGTAGTATGATGAGATGCGGGCGGCTTTACAGCCCGCAAAAGAGTAAAATGAAGATCTGAGGGCTTTGCCAGTCCGCAAACGAGTGATATTCTTTATTCGCCAGCGATCCACTTGCTTTTACTTGGGGAAGGGGACGAAAGGATTAATCTTTTTTTTTTTAAATAATTTTCTATTATTTCCAATTTTCTTTGAAAATTTTATAATATATTTAAATTTCTTTTCTTTCATTTAATCTTTAATTGAAATAAATTAAAATTTGATAAAAATAAAAAATAAATAAATGAAATAAAATAAATTAATATCTCCCTGCCCTTGGGAACCTTGCGAGATGATAAATAATTTTAAACAAATAACCGAGTATTTTTTTTTTTTTGTATTTCGTGTGTAATTATGAGTACCGTTAAATGTAATGAGTCGTCTTTAAAAAAAGAGCATTCGGCGGGCCCGAGCTGTTGTCGAGCGCCACACATGCGCTCCATTTAGTTATTTTAAACCACCTCTATATATATTATATATATATATATATTTTTTTTGTATTATTATAATCATTTTTTATGTGTGTGTGTGTGTGACGTTTCATACATCTTAGCCGGGAAGGGAATGAAAATAGGGAGTGAGTGAGGACGTTAACTTAACCCTCACCCTAAACACATTTGTGTTTATCCGATCGTAGCAGCAGAATTAAAAAAAAAAAAAAAAAAAAAAAGGAAGAAAGAAAAGGTTCCTGTAATTTCCCAAGTCACCATTCCTCCTCTCAGAATTACGAAAGGCGATAAATAATAAGTCGTTGCGTTACGTTGGTACCCCCGTGTGGGTTGGTTGGTTGGTTGGCTTTCTGTCTGGTCTGCTTTTTGGTATAATAATAAGAGTAAAAAAAAAAAAAAAGAAGAGAACGCGCTCTTTTAATCCATCACTCATTCAGTCAGTCTTCTTTTTATTTATTTTCTACTCTCACTTTATTTTTCAAAAGATGTATTAATTAATCTTGTCAAAAATAATATTGTGCTAAAAACAAAAAACAAAAAAAAAAACTTGGTAGGTCGGGCACAGTGATAATCAAACTTTTTTTGAAAATATAAGAAATTCATATCTTAATCTAATTTATGTGATTAAAACTAGAGTAAGATCTCACTTAACGCTGTTTTATTATTACACGGCCTTTTGGGCGAATTTGTGAAAGAGAAAAGAGAGATTTCATCACAATAAACATCAGGCAACTCTACGAGGAGAAGAGTTGCTGTGACATCCTGTGGAAGGAACGTTGATGTATTCTTCGAGAGGAGTCGGTGCTGAGGGAGTTCCTCATCATACTAGGACATCATCCCTAGGATAGAAGAGGTTGGATAAAGGAATCAGAATTAAGGATTAGTTCATTAGCTTAGAAATGAACACAGGAAGAGTAGTTAGAGATAAAACAAATGAACGGACAACCGGCGAAAGGCTGTTCGCCGAAGAACTGCCAAAATAACAGAACGAATGACCCGCGAACGGCCAAATCAAATGAACGGAGGACCGGCCATTCGCCGAAGACAGGTCAAAGCAACGAACGGAGGACCGACCAACGGCCGTTTGTCCAAGAACGGCCAAAACAACCGAACGGATGGCCTGCAAAAGGCCGTTCGCTGAAGAACGGCCAAAACAAATGAACGGAGGACCGGAGAACGGCCAAAACAAATGAACGGAGGACCGGCCGATCGCCCAAGACAGGTCAAAGCAAGGAACGGAGGACCTGCGAAAGGCCATTCGGGCTGAAGAACGGCCAAAACAAATGAACGGAGGACCGGCCATTCGCCGAAGACAGGTCAAAGCAAGGAACGGATGACCGCGAAAGGCCGTTCGCTGAAGAACGGCCAAAACAAATGAACGGAGGACCCGCGAACGGCCAAAACAAATAAACGGAGGACCGGTCGTTCGCCGAAGACAGGCCAAAGCAACGAACGGAGGACCGCGAACGGCCGTTTGCTCCAAGAACGGCCAAAACAACCGAACGGACCAAAAACCAGTGGCCTGCAAAAGGCCGTTCGCTGAAGAACGGCCAAAACAAATGAACGGAGGACCGGAGAACGGCCAAAACAAATGAACGGAGGACCGGCCGTTCGCCGAAGACAGGTCAAAGCAAATGAACGGAGGACCCTTGCGATGAACGGCCAAAACAAATGAACGGAGGCCTTCAAAGGCCGTTCGCTGAAGAACGGCCAAAACAAATGAACGGAGGACCGGAGAACGGCCAAAACAAATGAACGGAGGACCGGCCGTTCGCCGAAGACAGGTCAAAGCAAGGAACGGATGACCTGCGAAAGGCCGTTCGCTGAAGAACGGCCAAAACAAATGAACGGAGGACCTCGGACGTCACCACCCAAAAAAAGGAGAAACCGGCCGTTTGCCGAAGACAGGTCAAAGCAAAGGAACGGATGACCGCGAAAGGCCGTTCGCCTGAAGAACGGCCAAAACAAATGAACGGAGGACCTTCGCGAACGGCCAAAACAAATGAACGGAGGACAGGCCGTTTGCCGAAGACAGGTCAAAGCAACGAACGGAGGACCGAAGAACGGCTGTTCGTCCAAGAATTGCCAAAACAAATGAACGGAGGACCTGCGAACTGCCAAAACAAATAAACGAAGGACCGGCCATTCGCCGAAGACAGGTCAAAGCAACGAATGGAGGACTGGCGAACGGTTAAAAACGCGACCCGTTTTCACCCGTTCACTTCAACGACCCGTTCACGAACGGAATACCCACCTCTAGCACAGAGTCAATATCTACGTTCATGAAAACACCTTGTGTAACTAACCCTTGTAATAACTTTAAATAATACTCAAAAGATATTTATTTATAGAGACAACATGGGGGGTTATCGTGTTTAAAAAAGAACTTTTTTTTTTTTAAATACCATTATTCTTTTTTTTTATCCATATTTTGTGCATATTTAATCATCTCATTATATTCTGAATATATTTAGGAAAAATGATTTTTTTTTTTTATCCGTTAATATTAAATATTAATTAATAATTCTGCTGCTTTATAGCAGAGCTATTTTTTAAAAGAGGAGAGGGGGGTGGGGAGTTAAAAAATTCATACACTCATGTTGCATTTTAATTAGATAACATTTATTCAGAGCTCGAAAATGATGTACTAAGAATTTAATAACCAAAAAAAAAAAAAAAATCAAATTTATTATATTCAATCTATAAAATAATATAAAAAAAAAATTGTTTATTTTAGTATTATTAATGAATTATCGAAAAATTAGGGATGAAAAATAGAATTAATTTTCTTTTATCTATGTGTTTTATTTAACATTAATTTTTTAACGCTTCCTGAAGGCCGATTCATTTTTCTCTAAATTTACTAAACTATACAGAAATGACTTCCCGTATTCTTTACAAATGCATGATTATCTGGTACAAAAATTGTAGATCTATATCAACTTGTGGAGTAAATACGTCAACTGGAAGTAGAGTACTTTAATTAATGAATTTTTCATCGTTGTGATTTTTTTGTCAGATTATGATAAATTACACTATTTTAAAAAGTTTTTATTCTTTGAATTTTTTTTTTTTTAAACTGAATAGTTTTCGAAATAATGAATGAAAATTTAGCGGGAGGGGTTTTATTTTTTTGGTGATTATCTCAAAAACTATTGAGTTTTCAAAAACGTTAAAGAATAAAAAACTTTTTAAAAAGTGTAATTTATTATAATCTGATTTTATTACTATAATTTCAAACTCCTATCGGGATCCCTCGTTTATTTCCCCGAGGTGCTTTCGTGCACGAAGACACAACCTCAGGCTGTAGCCATTTACCGGTACCCCCGTGAAGTTACATAATTTCCTATCTCTAACTCCTCCTCTTTCTGTTCATTTCTAGCAAGTGAACTAATCCTTATTACTGGTTCCACCCGGCTTCCTTTTATCGAAACCTCTTCTATGCTAGGGAGGATGTTCTAGTTTGAGGAGGGACTCCCTCAGCACCGGCGTGTCGTCTACTCCTTTCGAAGAATGCATCACTGAGAGGGAACCTTCTTTACGTCCTTTCTACAGGACGGGATGTTACAGCAACTCCCTCTCCTCGTAGAGTTGCCTGGGGGCTATTGTGGTT